>JARVGQ010000001.1:14847418-14857789 GCA_031762355.1 Hypsolebias martinsi | reverse complement strand
AAACGCAACGGGTACCGTACCGAGTAGAGTAGAGTTGTCCCGTACCGGTACTACAGGTACTAATGGAAAAGGGGCATTAGATAATGTAGGTCAGACCATCCCTGATGCATCCTTACATTTCTATGCTGATGACACAGTTGTTTACTGTCAAGCTAAAACATTTGCTAAGGCTTTCCAGCTTTTGCAGTCTGCTTTCGACATCATCCAGTCAGATTTGCTCCGTTTCAAACTTGTCCTAAAGGCCAACAAAATCAAGGAGATGCTTTCTTTCAAACAGAAAGTCAGTCCCAGCAGTTCTTCCTCTGATTTTATCCTCAAATGGTGGCCCTATTGATTTTGTCGATTCCTACTAATATTTGGGTATCTTGGTCGATTCTCATCTCTCTTTTAAGCTTCATGTGGAAAACCTAGTAAGGAAACTGAAAGTTAAACTGGGTTTCTTTTTCAGAAATAGATCCTGTTTGATTCTGAATGCTAGGAAATGCCTTGTAACTGCTACCATCCTTCCCTCCATTGACTACAGTGACATTATTTACACAAATGGTCCTGCAAGCACCCTGCAGATGTTGTCTATCATGGTATGCTAAGATTCATAACTGGCTGTAACTGCCGTACCCACCATTGCACCCTGTTTTCACTGGTTAACTGGACATCATTAACTTCATGGTCTCTCGTAAATGAGTCCCAGAGGCTCAATGGGATTAACCTGTCTAAATAAATGTTGAATGAATGAAAAGATACAGGCACCTGTGATCCCCTTGACCCTAAAATGAAGAAGCGGGTAAAGATAATGGATGTATGTATGCTTAGGGTTTTTTATAACCGTGTTTGAAAACAGCAAATATTTCACCCCCTCCTTTTTTTTTTTACAACTAATTTTGACAATCATTTATGGAAATCCTCCGAGTTAGGAATATTTTGTCACAGCTTGTTTGCGTGATCTTCTCACTTGTTGCTCTAATCCTCTCCTCAGCTAGATTTCCTCCCTCAAACTAACTACTTCTGTTGACGCTTGTCCTCACAGCTTTGTTGCTGTTCCTTTTCAGAAGAAAAGATAATTAAGTTTTTACTTGTGACCTGGCATCTCTGACCATTGTTTTCCTTCTGACTTTGTTTACATCCCTTTAAATTTTATTTTTTTTTCTTTTCTTTTCTCATGATGAGCAACTTTCAGTCATACAAAGAGAACTCATCTGGCATTTCTTTAGTGTCTTTCCATTTATTTTATTTTCAGTAATCTATTGTAGACACCTTTAGAAACACGTTGACGCATCATTAGCTCTGTCACATTGTATGAAACAGTTACTTCATCAAAACGTGTTCGCAAACAAACCATTTCCTCCTGTTGTAACTTGTTGTGGTCCATTAGTTTGTGTCAAGTGCCTTTAAAATACAGCTAAATAGAACATTGTAGACCAATCTGTCTCTGCTCTGAATGTCTTGACAACCATGATGCCCTGTTTGACAAAAACATTTCCTGTGTGACTTTCCAGGACACCTTCAATGACCCAACGGTCTACATTACAGAGAATGGCTTCTCTCAGATGGGGCCTCTGCAGATGGAGGATGTTCAACGTTGTGAGTTTTCCAGCAGCACCATCTTGGAAGTGGCTAAAGGTGATATTAGGGAAACAAAATTGTTGTTTCTTTAATCTGCTGCTAATGCTGCTAATGCTAACAAGATCCTTCATCTGCCTGCATGAACCGAACTCTATGTTCGGTTCTGTGGGGAAACCTGGGATGTTCTCTGTCTGCCAGACCTGGTTCTGGACTGTGGTCTGTGAAGGCGGCTGCTGCGGTCCTTATTACCATCAATCTGCTAGCGAGACCTGTTAACAACACTAAGCTGCTAATAAGACCATGGCCCTAACAGAACAGAACCATGCTGTTGAAAGAACCTCACTGTTAACCGAACCACACTGTAGATGTACTGTACTTATTTTTCAACTTTGGCACCTTGCTTTTAGTATTTTTGTAGTATTTTCAGTACGATTTTAGTATTTTTTTTAATGGATGCTTTGGTGTTTCTTTTTTTTTTTTGGTTTGTTTTATGTTTTTCTTTGGTTTTGGTTTTGTTTGGCGAGTCGAGATGGTTCTTCTCGTCCTAAGCATTTCATTTGCACTGTTGATCTTTTGTTGATTTTGCATATGACAAATGAATCTAACCTAATCTAACAAGATGGCCTAAGAGTATTTATAAATTCATAGATAGAGGTAGACTGATATGTTCTTAGATTTTTTTTGTTTGTTTGTTTTGTTTATAAGCTAATATGTAGTATACATTAGTCCCTCATTTATTGCAGGGTTTATATTCCAGACACCCCCACGATAGGTGAAAGTCTGCGAGGTATGGATGTTAAATTTATTTTTAGCATATATATTTTATGGCTTTATAAACCCTTCCCACATTCTTGCAATGTTCGAAACTCACGTTTAGAGTCTAAACTCTCTAATAGAGCACAGCCAAAGAGAGCAGACAGACCGATGCTACGGCTACTAAGCTAATCCGTGCACGGGGGCGGACGGGCTCGATTTGGGTTAAGGCTCAGTTCGAGTTGCACTTGATTATTTTAAATAAACAATCCATGCCACTCACTCTGGTATCCGCTTCACTGAAGCTCCCACAGCAGCGATGAGCAAAGACAGACCCCACCCTGCCCCTCCTTTCTTTTTCTGAGGCTGTCTGTCACAGCTCTGCCTCAGAAAAAGAAAGAGGGGATTCCTTTGCAACCACTGAGCGGGCCAGGCCACCGGGAAACACTGTGTATAATCTTACGTTGAAAATCCATGAAAGAGTGAGTCTGCAAAAGTTGAACTACAAAGAATCGAGGGACTACTGTATTGTGATTGAAGCACGTTCCGACGGCGGCATCATTCTCATGTCATAATTACTGTCATAGATTCATAAGACAATTTTAACCATAATAAAAAGAGAGACTGTTTAGTGAACACATATATAATGTAACCCACCCTTCTGTTTTTTTGTTGTGTTCAGCTATACAGGAAGATGGAGTCAAGGTCCATGGCTATTTTGCGTGGTCACTGATGGACAACTTCGAATGGGCTGATGGATTCAGTGTTCGTTTCGGGCTGTTCCACGTGGACTTCTCTGATGCCAAGCTGAGTCGAACCATGTACCTGTATGGAAAGGAATATGCAAAGATCATCTATAAACACCAAAAGTCTGGGCAAACCCAATGAGAACATTTGGTCAAGTCTATGTCACAGTGTGGTGAAAATTAGAAAAGGACAACTGATGCGACTTTATTAAAAGCTCATAAATTAGAGTGTAGCGTTTCTGTCATTATGTCACAAGTTGCTATCATTCCAGTATTCATCATTTATAGATTTACAGTAGAAATATAATTGAGTCTGTATTGTTTTGTTATATACAGTAGTCTGAAATTTTGTCAGACATCCCATCTCTTCTAAGAATTATCAAGAGTTTGCCTTCTACTTATAGGGATTGTTTAGTTTTTGTTTGAAGTAGTATTTTGTGGAGAACACCCCTTCAAAAGTTCAAACCATTCCTCTTATGCATGTACATTGATGAATTTGAAGTTAAAAGTGCAAAAATTTGGCACAATATTAAATTGTTTGAAGCTGACTGGACATTTTAACTCTAAGGCTGTGAACATTTAATGAGGTACAAATCCAAGGTGAAGTTAATATCATTATATGATTTGTGGTAATTAAACTGAGAAAAGGAACAGCCACTTTCTGGTGACACACCTAACCCACAGTGCACGTCGTCTTAGTCATATTAAATACGGCATGCCCCTCTTGAAATGACAGCATCAAAGACTTCAGAGTTGCCATCAAAAGAGGTCTGATGAACAAAATTGGTCTGGAATTTAAAGAGTATAAATCTCTCATGAACCATGGAATAGGAATTTCAACATAATTACATTATTATAAAAACTGGGAAAAGGTTAATAAGCCCTTTTTGGACTTTAATATTTATCCAGAGAATACAAAATAGTTGACAAAACACAGTCGCTGTAAAATCACAGAAATGTTACATAAAGTAACTTCCTTATCAAGAGCTGACCTACCTACAGTAATTATTGGACCAGTTCCTTCTGCCTCCATGTGGAATAAACGTGTACCTGCAAGCACTGATAGAACACCTCTCTTCTTGAGGGTTTCAAGTAGAGTTTTAAATGTAAAAAGTAAGTAAAGTACAACCTAAAAAAAAATTAGTTAAGGCAAAAATAAGTTTTTTTAGACCTTTATTCACAAATTTAACAGCATGAAATGCACTTGATGATCTTTGTGAAAAAAGTGACTATGTTGTAGCAGTAACTTGGCAGTAATACTGAAGTGACTAATTTCTATAATTTTGGTAAGTCGACAATAAAACCAAAAATAATTTGCATATATTTTCCAAAACCATGAGTTTTATAATGCAATTCAATTTATTTATATAGTGCCAAGTCACAACAGAAGTCATCTCAGGGCACTGAACAGAAACTTTCATATAGATAAAAAAAAGTTAATATTTATCTGAGGAGCAGACTGCTTTGAGTTTAACTTCATCGCAGACTCTCATCTTGAGCAAGCATGAAGGCGACAGTGGAAAGGAAAATCTTCATGAGGAAGAAACTTTTAGCAGAACCAGGCTCAGGACAAGCGGTCATCTGCTTCAAATAGCTGGGTTTGAGAGGAACAGGAAGGAGGAACAGATACACAATGGCAGGTCAAGTATCACACATTAAGATATAAATAATTTCAAATGCAAACTATTCAATTGTAACAATTCACTTAAGAAATTAGGTAAATTTGTCCTCCAGTAGTCCAAACCTATGGCAGCATGACAAGCCAACCTTAACTATATGATTTATCAAAAGGAACGTCTTAAGCCCAGTCTTAAAACTGGACAATGTGTCAGCCTCGTGGACAGAAAAGTCCACAAGAGAGGAGCCCGATAACTGAAAGATCTTCTTCCCTATTCTGCTTCTGGAAACTCTGGGAACTGTAAGTAAGCCTGCAGTCTGAGAGCAAAATGCTCTGTTAGGAAAACATAAAAGCTACAATTAAAAAGCACCTGTTCATCTTGTCCAATAAATCAATTCAGTGGAGTTCCTGCAACCACTGTAGTAAAGAAAACAAGTTGTGTCCTTCCTATTGGATAAAGCGCACCACGTGACATATAGGCCGCGCCCATTAAGCGGCAAATCTGAGGAATGTTCAGAGTCGTGCTATAAAAGAGCCGCGACACATACGAAGCACGAAATAAACTTCTTAAACGCCAAAGAAAGGGAGAAACTCGTTGTGTGACACGTTTACGGCTCAGAAAACATGTTTCCTTCTGACTTTGCTTGGGGAGCGTCAACTTCAGCGTATCAAATTGAAGGTAAACAGACGCGAAGCATGACTGAATCATTTAGCTATAATTCAAGGCACTAACAGTTTTAGGTATATAATACTGCTGTTTGCTTATATTGAAACTTTCATGTCTTTTTTTGTATACTGTTGTAATCTATAACGCAAAACCATTAGCACCATATTATTTATGCAATGTGATTCGTAGGCTACTGTACTGTGCAAAATATTTAAATCATCTGTCTTTTTTATTGTTGCCCACGTCTGAAGGGTTAAATGTGGGCGATAATGTTTTTACCTGTGTATGTATCAAGTTTGTAAAACAAAGTGTCTCATTATTCAATTCACGCATTTTAATTGAACTACAAGATAGTAATAATTATTGTATGCACATTTATAATAATAATAATAATAATAATAATAATGAATAGTAGTAGTAGTAGATATGATTTTACTAGAATAACCATGGTTGTAAATCCTAAATTTTTTAAAGTTGCATCGTCTTTGTGCTAAAAGGAACAGAAGAAAACATAAAGTTTGGATTTTTTTATCCTATTTTATTGGCACGTTCTACACAGTGTCTGAACAAAGAGATAGTGAGGGAGGGTGAGCAGTTTTCTGCAACAGCAGAACCCACTGTGCATGTGTGAACAGAGCCGGTGTGACCGGGCTTAGGCTAATTACAAATCAAAACTGAAACAAGTGGAATGCACTCGTTATTGGAAGACAGATGAGGTGCCTTTCCCAAAGGAAACCAAACCAGTATAGTTGCAAAGTAGGACAGAGATTACCTGTAACCAAACTGAACCTGCCTGCTTGCACAAATTCTGTCACAAATAAAGACAGAGCATTGTTTGAAGGAATGCACATCGACGGTCAACTTCCATGACAGAGGTTTAAACAAAACCCATCCCATGATGAGGCCAGAGGCAGAATCAGGTATAGATGTGCATCCACTGGTTACGTTTCATTAAAATCTGTGCAGTAGTTCATGAGATATTTTGCTAACAGACAGACAGAACTTAATGGCAAAATTGGGCCATTTTGAATCATCACCAAAAATGAATAAAGTGTAGGTGTACATCTATTTCATTAAAAACCATCCAGTGTTTCATGAGATTTTTTTTTTGTACATACACTCAGACACAAGTAATACCTGTTTTCAATCAGCAGTCTTTATATCCACACTGGAAACGTCTCCAAATTCAACGTTTTTGTTCTGGTTCAGGTGGCTGGCAGGCCGATGGGAAGGGGCCGAGTATCTGGGACACATTTAGTCATGAGAAAGGACGAGTGTTCGAGGACCAGAATGGAGATGTGGCCTGTAACAGCTACGAGCTGTGGGAGAAAGACCTGGAGTGTATCCAGCAGCTCGGGCTGACGCACTATCGGCTGTCTTTCTCATGGGCCCGCCTCTTACCTGATGGAACGACACGAAACGTCAATCACAAAGGTATCCCCTCACATTCACAAATGTTTCAACTATTCCATACGTTTTCCAACTACTTTGTGCCATTTTAGCAGATCAATTATCTAAGCTCAATCAAGAGGTGGACACTCTGACTTTTGGTTTTTGTAACTGTTATACCTTTCAAAATATATAGCTATGCTCTTTACTCTTTTACTACTTTATCTTTAGCTTGATAACTAATTTGAACTAGCATTTTGTTGATTCTGACAAGTGTGCTTTTTTAGCTTTAGGCTAGCCTGTTGCTTCTGTTAGCTTCAACATAGCCTTTTGTTACTTTGAGCTAGAGCTTTGGTATTTTTAGTTTTTAGCAGGCATGTTGCTACTTTTAGCTAGTGTTTTGTTGCTTTTAGCTATAGTGTTTTGCAACTTGTTTTTTTAGCTAATCTCAGATTAAGGAGGAGCAGTGTGACTTTTGTCCTGGTCGTTGAACAGTGGAACAGGTCTTCATCCTTACGAGGTTGTTAAAAGGGTCATAAGAGTTTGATTCTCCAGTCTACATGTGTTTTGTGGACTAGTAGAAAGCTTGAGAACGTGTTCCCTGAGGCATTCTGTGAGGGGTGCTGCTGTAATGAGTGAATGAATCTTTGGTCGACTGTGGTAAAGTTGAGTCAAAAAGCAAAGCTCTCAATTTACTGGTCTGTCTATGGTTCATCTCTCACCTACAGTATGGTCGTGATGTGGACAGTACTATAACAGAGTGGTCGATGATCCGCTGGCCTATGATCATGACTAAAAAAACAAGATCCCAGACACTAGCACTCAAAATGAGTTTTCTTTGTAGGGTAGCCAGGCTCAGCTTCAGACATTGGGTGAGGAGCTCTGTCCTCCAGGGGGCGCTCATGAGTAGAGCCACTGCACTTTTGCATGCAACAAAGTCAGCTGAGGTGGTTCGAGCTTGGGATGCTTCCTAGACACCTCTCTTAGGAGGTTTTCCAGGGTATGCCCCACTGAGAAGAAGCCACGGGGCAAAACATTAACATGTTGGAGGGACAATGGATCCTGCCTGGCCTGGGAACAATTCTGAGTCCCCCAGGATGAGCTGGAGAGTTTTGCTGGGGAGAGGGTGGTATGGGTTTTACTCCTGGACCTGTTGACTTCATAACCCAGTAGACAGAGATTAAAATGTTTTTTTTTTTTTTTTTAATCTTGCAATGTTTTTATTTTTTATTTTTAGCATTTAGCTAGTGTTTTTTATTTTATTTTTTAACTTTTAGTTAGCATTAATGCTCTGCTTATTTTGCATTAACAACCCAGTTTTGGATTTTTCAGCCAGTTCCAGCATTCGTTCAACACTCAGCTTTCTCACTGCATTTTTGCAAAAGATATAATTTCTCTAGTTAAGTTTTTTTAATATGGACAATGCAAAAATAATGTTGCATGGTAGAACAGTGCTAACAATTGCTTTGAATATAGGGTGCCTAGCTAAAAATTAGTTTGCAAACCCAGGCCTTGGTTGTTGTTTTATTAAAATATTTTAGTGTTACTCTTATCTTATCATTTTCTGTACCAACAGGTGTGCAGTACTATAACAGAGTGATTGGTGATCTGCTGGCCTGTAACGTATCACCAATGGTCACTCTATACCACTTTGACCTGCCTCAAGCTCTAGAAGACCTGGGGGGCTGGAAGTCACCAGGGATAGCAACACATTTTGACAACTATGCCAAGTTTTGCTTCCAGACATTTGGAGATCGGGTCAAACTCTGGATCACAATCAATGAACCCCTAATATGTGCCCAACTAGGCTATGAAGATGGCATCCATGCTCCAGGGGTAAAAGAAAAAGGCATTTCTGCCTACCAGGTTGGGCACAACTTGCTGCGAGCTCACGCCATGGCGTGGCACAGCTACGACTCTGAGTACAGAGCCACGCAGAAGGGTGCTGTGTCGTTGGCCCTCAACAGCGACTGGTTAGAGCCGTTTAATCCTGGCTCAAATGAAGACATCGCCGCTACCGAACGAGATCTTGCATTCACGCTGGGGTGGTTCGCTTGGCCTGTGTTTGTCACTGGAGATTATCCAAAAATAATGAGATCTGCCATCGAACATCGAAGCAAGAAGCTGGGATACAGCGGTCCCCCAAGACTTCCCAGTTTCTCAAACAATGATCCAACCATTTTGGGAACAGCTGACTTCTTCGCACTAAACTACTATACGTCCCGAAAAGTCAAAGAAGGGGGAGATGCTGAGCAAACGTTGTGTATGAAGAGTGACCGAGATGCAGAGGAGTTTATAGATCCATCCTGGCCCATTTGTGGCGTGTCCTGGCTGGCTGTGGTGCCCTATGGCTTAAGGAAACTTTTGAAATATATAAAGGTAAACACCGAAGTTCATGCTCAATAATCCAGGTATAAAATCCAGCATTCAGTCAGGTCATCTGGACTGGCCTATAAAGGTAAAGCATTGGGACCTTTTCTTTTCTTTTTGACTTTCTTAAAGCCATAAAGAAGAATACAAATTAAAATCAGAAACACTGAAAAATATTTTTACAGCTTTTATGGCTTTAAAGGGATAATGTTGTACATTTTAAGGGATTCTGCTGTAGCTGAGTGGTTAGGGTAGTCGTCTTCCAATGGGAGAAGTGGGGCTTCGATTCCACATGTTGACTTGTCCCTGGACAAGACAATGAACCCCTCATTGCCTCTGATGTGTGTCATAATGGTGTATGAATGTGATCTAAAGCACTGATTAATCTTGTAGAGATAGAGTGCTTTATGAATGTGTAAATGAGGGCACAGATTGTAGTGTAAAGCGCTTTTTGATAAGATAGAAAGATGCTATATAAGTACAGTTTGTTTACCATTCTGTCTTATAGTTACTATTAGTGAGTATTTATCTGCCATGACAGGAGTCATAGAAGACAGAGTAGGAGAAATGGTAGTAAGACTTTGTCCAGGTTAAGCTAATGGCTAGCCAAACAAGGCCATTTTATTATGCCTTTCAGGCTTATAAAACAATTCTTTCTCCAACATGACAGAGAATGCTACATTAGCTGTTACAAAACCTGTACATTTTTGTATGACATAATTCGTTTAGTTAGATTTTCTATAAACCAAACAATGGCTGTGTTACTTTGAAAATATTGCTGGGCTGTCTTGGTTGACAAGGCTTTGCAACACTGCATGAACATCATGATCAGTGCCACTGAACTAGCAGACTGGGTTGGTGGTTCCATTCTTCAAAAAGGGTGGAATGGAGTGTGTCCCATTTAGAGGAGCATCACTCTCCTATGCCTTTCCAATAAGGTGTATTCAGGGGTACTGGAGGAAAGAGTCCAATCGATGGTTGAACCTCAGATTCAGAAAGGACAATGTGGGTTCGTTCCAGCTCTTTAGGGTCCTCGAGGGGGCATGGGCGTTTTCTCAACCTGTCTACATGTGTGTATTGAATTTGGAGAAGGCATTCACTGTGTTCCTTGAGGTACACTGTGGAGGGTGCTCCATGAGTTTGGGATTGGGGGTCCATTGCTACAGGTCATTCAGTCCCTATACAAGCAGTGTAAAGGCTCCAGTATAGCTCTGCGTTCGGCTGTACGCCGCTCTACGCCGTCTGTACGCAGAGGCAGATGCGTACCC
>JARVGQ010000001.1:14737698-14750660 GCA_031762355.1 Hypsolebias martinsi | reverse complement strand
TGGATGTAACTGGGACCCTGTGTACATAATTTCGTTTCTTCACATGTACCACATGTGGTGCAAATGACAATAAAGACATTCTGACTCTGACTCTGAGTCAATGGAGAGAAGCTAAAACTAGAGAGATATTATCTCTCCTACTGACTCCAATTAAGACTCTGGCAGCAGCATTTTACATCAATTGAAAACTTTTTAAAGAAGTTTTTGGACACCCAGATAATAAACCTTTGCAATAGTCCAATCTAGATGTGACAAATGCATGAACCAGTTTTTTTGCATCATTTTTAGATAAGATGTTTCTAATTTTAACGATATTACGCAGGTGGAAGAAGGCGGTTCTGGTAACGTTGATAATGTGTGGGATAAAAGACATGTCCTGATCAAAAATAACACCAAGATATTTAACATTAGAACTGGAGGTCAGATTAATGCCATCCAGTGAGGGCGAAAAACTGCAACATTTATTCCTAAAAAGCTCAGGTCCAAAAACCACATCCTCAGTCTTGTCTGAGTTTAAAATCAGAAAATTAAGTGTCTTCTAGGATTTTATATCTTTAATACATGCTTGTAGTCTGAGTAGCTGATTGGATTCGTTGGGTTTCATAGACAAATATAACTGTGTATCATCGGCATAACAATGAAAATTTATCCCATGCTGTTTAATAACTTTTCCTAATGGAAGCATTCATAAAGAAAAGAGTATTGTATTACAAAATGTTGAACTTAGTGTTTTAATGTACCACACTAACCGTTGAACTATCGAAATGTTCCAATATTTTTGCGAACAAACTTTTTTTACTCCCACAACTTTTACACTTCTTGGTCAGTTTATATATTAAAATAGAGTCTGTTTTTCTCATAGATAGCTTTGACTCTCATTTGATGTGCAAAGCTTCTTCAGCCAATGAACTTTGCACAGAGTTGTGGTGCCACTGAAAGTTTAGTTCTAAAGTTTTAGAACAAAACAGAGAAAATATGTTAAATATATTGTAGCACTTCACAATATTTCATAATAATTACAAATAATAACCATCATTATTATGTTTTAAACATGAAACTTAACATCTAATTAAACAAACTTGATTCATTAATGTATTTTCTTGATCAAAGACTTAAAGACATTTATCAAACTGCAAATGATTAAGAGTTCAAGAACAGTGAATGTGCAGAAAACAAGCATTATTTTGGTCAAAAGTAACTTTATAGAAAACCAGTTCAGTTTTCTTATGAAAGGCCTCAGGGTCAGAGGTCATGGTCAGGAGATGCCTTCCTCATCCTACACTATTATAGGCTTTGCTTTTTTTCTCAAATTGGTTCAAGTGCATACATCCAAACTTTTCATTGACTTCCATTGTATTCAATACAGTAATAAGAATGAGGTCAAAACATTATCTTCAAAATGGAATTGCAAAGTTTTTTTAGTTGTAATTTTACCAACATAAAACACTTGAGACTGACAAAAAAGTGGATGTGCATGAAGCCAGGGTAGACTCCAAAATGTAAAACTAAGTTTTTAAACAAAACATTTTTGCAATATTTTAGCACTTCAAGAACAGATTGTGAATGTTTCTTAGCTACTGCCACATTTTACTTAGTATCTGTAAAATTGACTGAGTTATAGCATTTTTGTGTCTGCCAAAGTCACTTAGCTGTAAGCCATCTCGAATGCCATCCATCCATTATCTTCCGCTTGTTCCCAAGTCGGGTCGCGGGGGCAGCAGCTTGAGCAGGGAAGCCCAGACTCTCTTTTCACAGCCACCTCTTCCAGCTCTTCTCGGAGGATTCCATGGCGTTCCCAGGCCAACCAAGAGACGTAGTCTCACCAGCGTGTCCTGGGTCTTCCCCGGGGTCTCCTCCCAGTCGGACATGCCCGAAGCACCTCCCTAGGGAGGCGTCCAGGGGGCATCCTTACCAGTTGCCTGAACCACCTCATCTTGAATGATGTTGACTTATTTCTCTTTTGGCTGTTCTCTTTTCTGGGGTCACCACAGTGAGCCATCCTCTTCCATGTCACTCTGTCCTCTGCATCCTCTGTCCTCACTCCAACTACCTCCATGTCATTTTCACAAAACAAGCAAATAAACACAGAGAACAATTTGTATTTATATCCATATAAGTAAATTATTTTAGGTATTTTCTTCCACTTTTGCCTCTTAGCTTTTCCATTTTCACAGATCTGATTTGAGGCTGAGCAAAAACCAGTCTAATTCTGTCACCTTCATATAAACCTCTGACATGTTTGTCTGGAGCACTATTTAAAGACAGAATGCATCAGTAGACAGCAAAAAATGCTGAGATAAACCTGTTCCCACCCCCCACCCATTTAAAAAAAAAAAAAAATCTAAAACTACAAATATAAATGCATAGATTCCCCATTTGCCAAATCAGAAAATGGCTGGGGACAGGAGGCGAAGAGGCAGAAAATAATCCATCATGTCCAGAAACTGAAACCTGAAACCCATGTGGACATCCCAAGCTTTGTCCTGTGGTTTGAGAAAAAAAGACTGTAGGGATGTAAGAATGATTCTTGAGCAGCTTTAAAATTATACAAAGTAGAATGAGAAAACTTAAAATAAGAACAAAGGAGAAAAAATAGCTTTGGCTGTTCAGCATGCTTGGCTGAGGTTCTTATTGCCAACGATGTATCCATTACTGCCTTCTTCCGGTGCCCTCACATCAATACCACCCAGAGAAAATCTGGTATGGCGGCACATTTCATTGACAAAGCATGCCTGGGTGGGTCGATAGTGTATTAATATGGGACAATGGTGCTAGACACGAGTTGCTCGCACCACTAGGCCATATCGGAGTCTTCAGCACGCTCAGGAGCTGTATGAATGGCCTTGAGATCCACTGGGGCGGTGTATGCTTCTTGTGTATGTGTGAGCAATGGCTTGTGTGTGTGTGTGTGTGTGTGTGTGCGCGCGCACGTGTGTGTGTGCACGTGTCTGCTCTGTTTTCAACCCCAGAAGTCCCAATAACTGACTATCCGACCAAAGACAGAAAGAACAAGGAAGAGAAAAACCGTCTTCTGCTAACAATGTTACGGTCTGCCCGGGAACACCAGAGTGAAAGAATGCAACAGGGAAAATGTCCTGTCTGTTCATGGATGGTTGACTTAGCAACATTTTCACTCTAAAACAGGTTTGTTGGATACATGCACACAACAGCAGTGCATTCCCTCTAAATGTAGTCAGGTTTAAAGTTGAAAGTTAAAAACTAGTTACCTAAAATTTAGTTGAAAACAAAGGATAACTTTCTGAAAGTGATGGGTAAGAACTTTTTGAACATCATATGTTAAAGATATATCTTTGAAAGGCTTGGATTGGAAGATTGTCTCCACTTTTGTATCATGTGGGAATTCCAACAGAGATATTGTATTTTATATAGTGGTGAACAGTTTGCTGCTGCTTGTTCTTAAAAATGACTGTGAAATTCTCACAACAATGTGACATAAATCCGACTGTAATGGAAAGGTTTGCCAGGGGTTGGTATGCCAACGCTCCACTCCTGAGTTGGAATTCCTAAGTGGAAAATTGGAGATTCAGGACCAGCCTGTATCCCAAAATCCCATATGGCTGAGTTGCACATGAAAAGTTGTGACAGCTGCAGAAATTAACATTTTATTTTATTTTTTGTCAGTTTGTACCTCGGTAATTCAGTCACACATGTAGTTGTAGTCAACCACAATCAGTGAACATGTTGCCACAGTGTTTGGATGCAGAAAAATTCAGAATCAGAATAAGCTTTATTATCATTGTACCAGGATACAGTGAGATTATGTTCGAATAGTCATTTAAAAGATGGGCGGAGTGCGCGTTGCTTCTGCTACAAGAGCTCAGCCTCTTATTCTTTATCAGAATACTATTTTAGATAGAAAAAGGTAAAAGGCCATGAGGATGGATAGTGGTATTACAAAAAAGATCTCTTCACGTCCTATCAGTACACGATTTGAGACATCAAAAACTCTACCAGCAGGCACATATATAAACACAATTACATATGCATTTGATGTCAAGACATTGAGATTTGTCCAAGAAGCACTTTCAGATAGGCCATAGTCCTGATGATGATGTTGTTCAGCCAGCAGTTCTGATAAGCCTGCACAGAAGTTCTCAGGGTTGCTATAGACAAAGCTTTTTCCTTAGTTTACCCATGTCCCAGAAGAAATTTTGTAGTCAGCCCACATCCGAGGTCAAATGGGGGAGTCAGATTCTGATAAGCCACAGTTGTTGATTTTCTTCAGGCAGACTGTTTTTTCTTGTCAGCCTTTAGTTCTGCTGGTACTTTGCAGATCCAAAATGGCCAGATTTATGGGCATTCCACTGATACGTGCTATGAGCCTCCTTCAAGGTCGACCCCAACATGCTGTTCTAGAAGCCGAAAGGGGCCTGCGATTCTCACAAATCACTTCCATCTTATGGTTTAGCTTGTAAATTAGCTGATTTTGAGTACTCATAGCACGAATCAAACCTTCTCACAGACTCGGAAGCTTAGTCATGGCTGAAACTGCTGCCAATGTCTTTATCAAAAATTGATAACACAGGGATCCACCGATGCCAAAAAGCAAAAACCCTGCTATCATGAATCTAATTATATAATGGTCTTTGGCATCTTCCTGAGATGGGACTGAAAGACACATCAGCTGCCAAACTCCCCACGGATCTCTGATGTACCCTGCAGCGTGAGTTTCGGCAGGACATGAGGGCTCTCCAGAACACTGATTTTGTCAATTGCATTGAAAGTCCAGTTCACCAGATCCACAACAGTATTTTTTCGTTAGGAAAATGTGTACTAGGAGCTCCGAGACACACAAAAAGAGCAAAAGCAGGAGGAAGAGGAAAACAGGGAGGGAGAGGAGAATGTATCCACCTTGAGTGAGAGCTGTATTGCTGATACATAGCCTAATTACTGAGCACAACAATCAGCCAACGTTATTGATGTTCTGCATTGCAACTGGATCACAGTAATGTCAAGTTTCATGTCATTGCCAAATCTAAATTAAACCTGTCGTAAATAACATCAGTCTGATCTGAATTTACCTCTGTTTCTCCAATCAGGTAAGAGATTGTTCATAGCCTTTCATTGAACCCTATTTTAAAAGACCTATTTGAAAAGTACAGCAAATATTCAAAATAAACTGAAACACAAGAAACTACTGTATATAAGAAAACATTAAAATTACAACTATTTCAAACAAATATTCTTAAAGCATTGCAAAGTAGCTCAACTTTTAATGCTACAAAAAAATTACAAACAGTACCTTGTTTATACACTGAGTGTACTGATTGCATTGTATTTACTGTATTTTGGGTCTGCTTTTGTAAACAGACAATGTCATAGTTTGTCTTTAGATATTAATAAAATACAGAAAAGGTTATAGTTTTAGCCAATGGACAGCAAGCTGCTGACTCTCTAAATCACATTTGGCACTTTGAACCGTCAACACACATGGTCAGTCTCACAGTATTGTGCATGCCTGTAGACATGTGTACAATGGCGTGTGTGTGAGTGTGCGTGCAGACACACACCCAGTTTCGTGATTTACTAGTAAAGATGAGGCTCTGGGAATACCTCTGCCACCACAACACTCAAATCAAGGCTGTCAACAGGGACCCTGGAGGAAGGGAAGCATCAGAAAATATCTTGCAGCTTTTCCGTCTTACTGTGACGTGTGTGTGTGTGTGTGTGGGGGGGGGGGGGGTGGAGGCCCTTGTGAGAGCTTATATATATTTTTTGGCAAATATGTGTGCGAAATATTTGAAAAGATGCACAAAAACCTTTCAGCTGCCTGTATGAGAGACCGGTGGGGTATCGACAGATCCCCATTCCGTCCTCTGCTCGGCCATTATACCTTGAAAATATATGCCTTTGAAGGCGTGGTGGCCAAAGACTTGTTTACGTGCTAACAAACCTCGGTAGCGGAGTGGCATATTCCATAAGGAAGATTGACTGTCACAACTGGGTGGGAGTCCACAGCCTGGGTGCAGTTTTTACAGTCCCTGCCAGGCTGTTTGCCTCCCTCTTCTTCCTTTTTTTAAACCCCGTCTCCCCTCACAGGCAGAATTGCCATTTGTGTACTCATCTGTGTGCTTACATACACATATGCAAATGCTAATGCACGGAGACACACACAAGTCAGACTCTGGCCCATTTTCATCAGAATGAATTGGCTGTTCCTCACGTGCATGATATCTATCCCTCTGCTGGATCCAATTTCCATGTTGATGAAACTGAATTTACAGTATAAATGCATCAAAACACGCCGGTGAGCGAAGTTGTGTACGATAGTAAAGATGATGAGTGATTGCATGGGGTTTTACGGCGCCATTATCACTGTAATCACCATAATCATTTGACCTTTTTTTTTTTTTTTTTTTTTTGCCATTTCACTAGACGTGTAACCTTCATACCTGGCTCAATCTCTGGGTGAAACGATGCAAGGATAACTCAAAGGAACGGTGAAAATTGATTTAGGGAAGCCGGGGGGAAAAACGCTCGACAGTTTGCTATCAAAGTTCATGCATTGTATTTACCCGCGTCTGATTACCTTAACAAGGCACATATATCACGTAATTAATCCAGAAGATTACCATCAAAAATCCATAAACCTGTAACATGCTTCCTTGCGCTCTGCCATTAATTATATTTGCGGCACTAGGAAGAAGAGACTGAAAACAGTGACCAAAAAAAAAAAAAAAAAAAAAAGAAATGGGGGAGTCAAAAATAGCATACAGTGTTTTTGATAAACACAATACTGAAAATACAATGTGATCTATCACATCTTAAAAAATACAGCTCTACAGTATTTGATTGTGAGCAGGATGGAAGGGATTGTCCAGATCTACAGAAGTTGGGTTCTTTATAGGTTACGAACAATTCATATTGTATCTGTAGATAGCTCTTTGAACATCCACAATTAGGTGAAATAAAGTTTAATTTGATCATGTTGACCAGCTAAAGGCTAGTCAGTTAGCTAGTCAGTTTAAGATAAAAGATTATTGCTGTCTAAAGGTGGTGTTTCTCTGGGCTGTGATGATTGGAGGCACAAGGGTTCTCATTCTATTGTCACAGAAATTTTGAACATTGTTTTAAAAAATTCATGCATTATGAGCTGCCGCCTCTCCGCGACCAGGTTGCACTGGTTCAAATCTCAGCCCGGGGCCTTTCTAAGTGGAGTTTGCACATGATTGCTGTGCATGCATGGGTTTTCTACAGGTATACTTCAATTTCTTCCCACAGACCAAAAACATGTATGCTAGGCTGATTGGTAACTCTAAATTGTCCCTAGGTGAGAGTGAAAGTGTGAATGCGTATCTTATAGATCTATTAGCGTATTGTTTGATATTCTTTTAGCGTATATCTTAGTGTATGTCTTAGATCCTTATATACTGTTTCTCTCTATACTTTATATTTTTGCTATTTTTGGGTGTAACTGGGACATTGAGTACCCAGTTTTGTTTCACCTCATGTACCACAGGTGATGTAAATGACAATAAAGAACCTTGAACCTTGAATGGTTGTTTGTCTCATTTTGCTCTATGTGGCCCAGTGATGGACTTGCGACCTGTCCAGGGTGTAGCCGCCCTCTCGCACCATGATGGCTGGATATTGGCACCAGTGACCCCCGCGACCCAAAAATGAAGAAGCGGGTAAAGATAATGGATGGATGGGTGGATGGATGGAGAATTTCTTGAAAATTGTAACAGTCGTGGCAAGTCACTACATTATCAACCACCTTTACTTTTGGGTGATGATGGGTGAAAAAAACATACAAATAAACACACAAGTAATCACTTAACAGTCTAGACGTTCATGGCAGCACCTGTACATAAACTCTATTTCTTCAAACAAAGGTCAGTAAAACTATCTGTACAACTGGTAAGATACTAATTGCAAATAACATTTCCACACAAGCCCATTTCAAAATGTCTGAACTATCACTGTAGCTTAAATCAAAATGTATCACTCTACAAAAATGGAAAATGTAAGATATTGCTATATACACAGACATAATGAAATGCAGCATAATCTATGCTGAGTGCAAACAATACAAGACTGAATATTAGTGATCAGTACTGTCAGACTGTATGAAATCCATCTTAGCTGATTGAGATTTCAAGGTGTAAGGGTCAGCTTCTAAAGCCCATTATTTTCTGACTGACACATATAGGCATTGTCAGCTAGACATTTAAGCCTCCAGGCATAGCTAGAGGATGGTACAAGGACTGACTGCCTGACTTTGATTCCCCTTCAACCAACTTCTTTCTTCATTCTTCTTCTTCTTCCTTTTCCCCCCTGTTGGCCCATCATTTCCATCTCTCAAGATCGTGTTTCTGAATGTGTCTGTTATTCCGTATAGCAGCTTCATCCATGTTTGTGTCTGGATGGTTTTTCCAACCAAAGAAAAGAGAATACAGTATTGTCAAAAGGTCAACACTTTGAGCTTGAACACGACAAAGTAAAGCAAGATAGATTTTTCCTTTAGACTGCAGGGTTTTGTCTTTTCAATCTTTGAACTTAATGCCACATAAGATGTCAAATTTAAAGCTTCAGGTTTCGTCAGGACTACATCCCATATGTTTTCTCCATCTTTGCCTACATTCCTTTTCTTTTGCCTTCATTTGTTCCTTAACTCATTGTGTCTTTCTGTCTTTTTCAAACAACTCACTTCTTTTGCCATTCTTGCGCATCTCTGTTCCTTTGTCTGGGTTTCTTATCCTCCCATCTTTCTTTCTGCGTGATAGTGATGGATGGGGCCCATGGATGAGCGAGCTGTGAGAGGAGCTGTGATGGAGACTGGCCTTGAGGGGAAGAAAGTTAAAGTAAGATGTGGGAGGGGAAACATAAAAGAGAGGCAAAGTCAAGTAAACAGGAAGAAGGAAGGACAAAATTGTTAACTTTAAAAGGTAATAAAAATAAAAAATAAATTGAATGAAGAAGACGGTAAGTTTTAGGATTGGTCGAGCACCAGTGGATTGGATCAAACCATGACAACTGAATATCAATGATAAACTAAGATTCTAAAGTCTAATTTGGGGGTGTTCAGTCCTGGTTCTCGAGGGGCCACTATCCTGCATGTTTTACCTCTTTAAGTTCTGCAGAAGCCTGTTAATTGCCCATTCATACAAATCAGGTGTGCTGGAGCAGAGAAACCTCTAAAACGTGCAGGATAGTGGCCGTCAAGGACCACAATTGGACACCCCTGGTCTTTTTCTTGGACTTTTACGACTCTTATGAATTGATATACACATTTTGAGAATTAAAGTCTATAAATCAAGGTTCATGCTCAGTCATCCAGGTACCAAATCCATTAATGCTCAGTCAGGTCATCTGGACAGTTTCTTTTTTGTAGAGACGTTTCGCCCACTTGGTGGGTAAACAGTTTACTTGGGACTCCTCAGACTGATGAAGCTTTCCGGATAGAGGGGAAAACATCTCTACAAAAAAATAAACTGTTCAGATGACCTGACTGAGCACTATTGGATTTGGTACCAGGATGATTGAACATGAACTTTGTTGCCTTGAACTGCCTTGGCTGTTGCTGCCTGCCTGGGAGGAGTCGACGTGGGGACAGGACAGCCCCAAGAAACCATCTTATCTCTACCAAACTGGATGGTCCACTTAAGGAGTTTACTGCTTGGTGGGGAAACAGTTTACTTGGGACTCCTCCTTCTAGATAGAGGGCGAAACATCTCTACAAAAAAGAAACTGTCCAGAATCTGGACAGTTTTATAAAGCGAATAAACTAATTGTCAGGCCTTTTAAAAAAAAAAAAAAAACTTGATGCAATTCTCTTTTGGCCTTTTTCAAATAGGCTCATTTTATTCATTTTTTTTTTTAGAGCCGGTAAATTAAAAGTACCAATTTTGACATAAAATGAGCTGAATATTGGTTCAGATTTGCTACAGATTGGCAGCAGAATGTCAAAAGGAAGGAGGGAGCTGAGACGTCAAGACTATTTCTAACTCCCATATTGCAATGTTTGTCAAATTACCTAAGTCTGAGAGTAGTTTAATAAAAGTCTTGAAATTCATCTTTACAGTTGAGTTTTGTTGTGCTACAACATGATTTTCAGTGGCCCCTATCTTGTGACCCCTTTGAAAATGTTCTGCAGACACATTGTTTTCACTCCAATGTGATTTATGTAACTGATATAGCAGTCAGCCCCCTTCTGTTACCCCTATGATCCACCTGGAGAGGTTGTCACAGAAAGTGTGAAATGTTAGTTTATTGCTGGCAATGCTTCAAACAAGTTTGACGTCATACGTTGGTTCTAAGATGCCAGTTTAATTTGTGTCAGCATATATTGTTTCAAGATATGGCTTGCTCAGTAGATGCTTTTGTACGAAACAAATAAATAAATTGCAATAAATGCAAGACAATGAAGACCCAAAGCAGAAAATTTAGCAACTCTTATTTTCATTTTAAGTGGGCATGTGAGGGGAAAAAATCTAAATCTTTGTGAAGTCATCAAGGAACAACCTCAACAAAGTCATTTGTACAAAAAGTTTCAAATATAACAAGAAACATTGCTATTTCTATGGCCCATGTTCAAAATAAAAAACTAAACATAGCTTGATATCACATCCAAATTTAGTCCCCAAGCCTAAAACTGCAACTCTCGTCTAATATGTAAAAAAAAGAGTCATGATGCTTTACTGTCATGTAGGCATGTATCATCTATTTGCTGACTGCAGGAGTTTTCTTTCAAATAAATTTGCAGCAAACACATTAACATTCATGCAAGCTGCACTGACCTACATGATACAGTACATCAAGATCTAAGAACAGAAACTCAACAAGAGGATGAAAATACACAAAAAGACATCCACGTTTTCTGTGTTTATGTCATCTTTGACAAGGCACAGCCTAAGTAAGGACTGAAAATATTCCAACATAATGGAACTCATCTGATTTGTGCAAACTACAATAACTGAGAAAAATGCTTTCATCCTGAATGAGCAAATCTGTTAGACTCAGTCATATATCTTTACATCTCACTGCGCCCCACACATAATTGCAGGGGTTTTGAGATGATAGCCTAATTGTAAAGGCCTGTGATTTTCTGCTAGCGTTATAAATGTGCCACATCTCATCTTGTCAGCAAGGAACATTCAACTCTCTGCTTGCATTCTATTTCCAGGCAAGGAAATGAAGGATCCCATGAGATACTATAAAGGAGATCCATTTAGAGTCGAAGGTAGTGGTGCATTGGGAGAGTTTTGACCCCTTTCACCTTAAAGCCTTAGGGGACTGGTAGGGGTCATACAGCTTTGTCACAGAATGATTGCTGTGGTCCTGACACTTGAACAGATCAGCAAAGTGACAACACGAAAAACAGGACTGCAAGGCTGAGGTTTCTGATGGCTGACTTCAGGACCAAGATACCTGTATAGGTAAAACACATTTAATTAGTGGTGGGCAGAGTTTTGCTAATCTGCTAGCTAATAGCGGACCAAAATTTTCATTTAGTAGATTACTGTATTATTTTTGCTAATTTTAGAAATTGTTAGCAGAATTAGCTTCTGCTAAATTAGGTTTCAACAACTTTAAGCCAGCTAATAAAATTCACAAGCTTGTTCCTGTCTGTTGTTGGTGTGTCTCAAAGAGTCCGAAGGCACGCTGTTTGCTTATTATGTGCTTATTCATGACAAGACGTTATTGGTTGATGCAACAGCAGCTAGGGGAAGGAATGCTATTTGCTTACCACATGTACATGACGAGACACGATTGGTCGATGTAGCTTCATCTTGAAGGAGACAAAGACATGGGATACAGACTGAGTGACAGTCATCTTAGCAGTTAGCGGTTTAATGTTAGCTTCCATTTTTCTTTTACCTGTTTAGCAGTTTAACATTGGTTTAGCAATTTTTTTTGGTTAGCGAAATATGGGTTAGCAAAGCTAACTTTTTGGTTAGCTCTGCCCATCACTGGATTTAATCCAAGTTTAGTGAAAGGAAGATTCCTTGTGGTCTTCAAATTTAGTCAAGAGTCAGCCGGAGGTGGGTATTTCAAGTTCCGTATTTTCTGCCGTACCCATCGCACCGCCCTATAAAACGCACCAATCCAAATATGTTTAAAAAAAGGGGAAAAATCCATAAATGCGTCGCTTCGCTGTATATGTCGCATCTATTATGCATCACCGCTGACGCATCGCATTTATTACGCATCACCACTGGCAACCCAGAAATGTGGGCCGAACCCGGAAATGTGGGCCGGTGTTGTGCCACAAATCAATGGGCTACCAAATGGAGCATGCATTGGAGGACTTTAACAAGAATTTAATAAGATTAACACTTAAAAACAATTATTTGTTTGCTCAAAATTTTAGTGAAGGTGTTTCTCAGTCTACCTTTTGCTTAATAAATGCACTTTGACGTAAAATCATCTGTATTTCAAAACGCGATTTGCGGAAGCGGCGACGATGCGCAGAGGGACGAGCCTCTGCACTTCTTTGACATTTATCAAGCTAAACACCTAAAAACAATTATTTGTTTGCTCAAGATTATAGTAAAGATGTGTCTCAGTCTAAGTTTTGCTTGATAAATGCACTTTGACGGTCAAATCAGCTGTATTTCAACAGCCAATACATGGAAGTCAATGCGTGCACGTGACCAGTCGCTGTGCAAATTTAACAAGATAACCACCTAAAAACAATTGTTTGCTCAACTTTATAATAAAGGTGTGTCTCAGTCAGATGTTTGCTTAATAAAAAAACTAACGGTCATATCAGCTGTATTTCAAAAGTATTCGCTGCCTTGGTGCTATAGGAGCGCGCAGAGGGAGGGAAAAAAGGAGCAGGAACACTGCTCATTTCTTTGAAATTTGATAAGAAAAGCACCTACAACAATTATTTGTTGGCTCAAAATTATAGCCAAGATATGTCTCAGTTGAACTTTTACTTAATAAATGCACTTTAATGGTCAAATTAGCTGCATTTCACCGTGGCGGTGCAGCTG
>JARVGQ010000001.1:14646229-14662879 GCA_031762355.1 Hypsolebias martinsi | reverse complement strand
TGTTTCCAAGGGCTTTGTTGGGAGGGAGATTGGGTTCAAAACGGCTTCTAATAATCTAATACCTACATAAAAAGAATTCTTAGTACATTTGTAGATAATTATATGTTTTGCATTTTTGTATTGGTAGATCATTTTGACTTGGTTGTTTTATAAGTGGCTCGCATGCTGAAAAAGTAGGAGCACCCCTGGCTTAGCGGTATTTCAGTGTTCCTGCACCGTGAGTGAGATGGCTGTTTGTGTTATACAGGTCCATCTTGTTTGCTTTTAAAGTTTGGATGTTTCTTAAGCATGCATCATTACCAGATGTCAGGCTCAGAGTGTGACCAATGTACTTTGCTCACACAATGTTAAAGACTATAGTTTTAAGCCAACATAAAGAATGGATCGGGAAAGTATCGCAGGATGGATCCGATTTCTGATATTTAAATTATGCTGGTATCGGAGGCCGATACCAATACTGGATCGGATTGGCCCCATCCCTAATAACAACATGTCATAGTGGTTCATGCTAACACTGCATTTTAAACATTTACATAATTTTCAGTTTATCTTTACATGGTTACATAAAATTCTATAGTTATGTGTTAGCACATAGCAACAACGGTAGCTAGCTGTTAGCTAACTTCCGGTGCACACTGGGAATTAATCTTGTGATTAGAATCTACATTGTAGTTAAAATAAACCATTTTTTTCCGATCTTATTGAAAGTCTAAAAGTTTACTTTCTTTTAGACTTTGTCAGTTGCTCACTTAAAATCTAATAAACCAAATGCAGTTGTTCCTGTTCTGCCTTATTCACTGGCAACAGGAAAACTCAAGATTTTGTCCCAAATGAGAGAGTGGCAGTAACCTGACAGAAAGACATGTTTTGATCATTTCTGAGATTTCCTTTGTGGTTTTACGAGTTGTACAACTATAAAGGTTTTGTTCAGCTTGGCAAAGTCTGTCTCCCCCCACCCCAACCAGAGTTTTTTTTCTAATTTCCAAAAGATTACTTACTTTTTTATCCATTTGTACGTCAAAGCATTTAAGTCCCTGGAAATTAAATGAAAATAATTGATAGTCTAGACTACCGTAATTTTGTTTTTGTCATCCTGAGGAAACGTATAAAAGACAGCAAATGTAAATCTTTTGTGTCTGTGAGACGTCACAGCTCACCAAGCCACAGAGGAATCAATAGGTTGGCTTGAAACATATCAAAGCATCAGAAATAAAACATTACTGTGTGTCTATGCGGAAACGGTTTTAATGCTGTTAGGACCTTTGCAGATTGACCCTGGTTGGGTCACTTAGTTGTGACCTCTTGCAAACCATGATTCAGTAGCATCACAAGCTCTTCTGTGATCGTTCATGGACACAGCAGACATGTAACTGATCTAATGGATTTGGGTGCCGGTTTATATTTATAAATGGCAGTGGCCATTTTGGGTTTTGACATGGCAACTTTATTTTTAATGGTAGCTCAGTTGGTAGAGCTGCCACCTCTTAGCGAGAAGGTCACCAGATCGAATCCTGGTCGAAGACCTTTCTGGATGGACTTTGCATAAGTGCTATCCCACACTAATGTCCTCATTTTCTCTTATCTCGTCTACCAAAGAGTAGAATGAATGAATGTAATATTTGATGCCATTTGTATGTTGATATAAATAGTCCAAACGTACAATAACTGTCCATAGGCTAAATCCTGCTGCATTATGTCCTGCTATGTAATACATGGGTTCAAGCTGAGGTCTGGGAGAGTGGGAGAAATGCTCCTACAAGCTCTTGTATTAGAACAAGTGGGTTGGGTGGGGGCTAAGTAGCTGGGAACTGGGCTTTGACACAACTGCCCAATCAGTGAGAACCACTTTGAAAATGGGAAGAAGAAACGAAAAAGAATATGAGTAGCAGATAAGCGAAGGATGGAAGGGGTGCAGTTGGAGAAAATGAATCAGAAAAAGCACTTCTCTTTTACTAAGCTATCTTGTCAAGAATGCTTGAATGGATCCATTATGGAACCCGACTCCAACTAGATTGTAGCTGTTTTAATACAGCCAATAAAAAAAGATGGCCAGCTATATATTTTCAAATGAATAGTTCAGCATCCATAAATAGAGGCTAAATTAAATCAGGGTCAAGAATTGTGGTATTGGTGGTGGTGGGGATCATGTGAATTAAAAAATACATGAAAAAATGAGCAATAGAGCATTCCAAATGTGGGTTTTGTTTTATTGGGATGGATTTTATTCAACCTCCTTGTCCTTCTACCTCTGAATGCCATGTATTGGCACTTTGCATGGAAATATAAAACCAAGAACCCTAAGAACGTGAAAACTTTAGCATCAGTTTTAAATGTTGGATAAATAATGTATTCAAGTCTTCCCGGATAATGTGCCAAATGAATGTGTGGCACACTGTAACAGTACCGTATACATTTTAAACACTACCATGATTATTTATTTATATATTTAGAACAATTTTTGCCATTCTTTTATGTAATCATTAACCTTGGATGGCAAAGTCTGTTCTGATTAGTCAACTCCAGAGGCTCAAATGAGCAACAATCCCACCACAAAAGCTTTGTCCAACAGTTGTTGGATTTACAGTCACTAAGCGGGAGACGGATGTCTAAGAACAGATTTAAATTAGAGTTCAAATTGATTTAAGCCAAAACTGGATAATTTCCAACTGTTTCATGTGTTTTTTTTTTTTTTTGCTGATTCATTCCCATCTTATCAACAAGTATCATTGATAAGAGATGCATGATAGGATTTAAATGCTAAATTTTAGTTTCTGGAGACAAATCGTACATCTTTTACAGTAGAGTTCTGTAGAATAGTGTACTTAATATTTTACCTGTTTTAGATAGCTTTGATTCTGACTGAACGAATGAGCTAACGGTTAGTCAGGGCAGGGCCAAAGCCAAAGTGGATCAAGGGTCTTATGACTAAAATTTAAAAAAATCATATTGGGTAAAATAATTGCTGTTTATTTAAACAAAATGTCATCAGTTTAGCTTTTCACAGTTATTTACGTAGAGTCTAATGATTACTTCTAGCATCCTATTTCTTGCAGTGTTAACTGTATTGTTAAACTGATGGCAGTATTAGGATTTGTAAAATACTAAAAATATTTTAAGACTGGTATTTAAAGATGGCAGCAACCCTCTTTGAACTTGGCATCATTCAGACTATTCATTGCTCATCAATCTAGTCTGAAATGAATTCAAATTGTGTGGTTCACAAACCTATCCACAACAGGTAAGATATTTATTGTTTATAATCCTTCCACTTAAACCCCCAATACAAACCTGACGCATCCCTTTGGGTTCCTGCCTTGTTTTTGGTGTACGATATTTTTTGGGCTATAAGGCGCATTAAGCAAAACAAAACAGTCAAATAAGTCAAACTTTATTCAACTTATTCACAATAACTCTCAACATTGTTCAGTTGTACCACATAAAATCAGTTCGAGGTCAGTAAGCACAACCAGAATTAATACATAAGTCGCACTGAATTATAAGGCTCACTGTCCACTTTTGAGAACATTAAAGGATTTTAAGTGCACCTTATAGTCTGCAAAATACGGCATTTTAGGCGGTACACAGAGTATTTTCACACTACTTGAAGCCATGAATTCAGTTTTTACCCGAATGTAAAGTGAGTGAAGGAAACAAGCATATTTGATTTGTTGGTATTCTGAATGAAGCCATTACGTACTGACTTCATGTGAAATTATGGTAATCATTATTGATGCTTTTCTTTGATTGCTAAATAATTACCTATGATATGCTGCTCACATCATTGCCACATTTCCATGCTGCTCTCTGCATCAGCTCGTTAGCGATGGCACTGTGATGCCGGGCCTGCCAGCATTCATTCCACCTGCACACTTAGGAACATGGAAGCACAGGGGCGCCATCACATCCCTGCCCCAAAGAACACCGCGGCAGCCTTGTCACGTCAAGTCAACCCCACTTTTCCTCTTTTGTTTTCCCCTTTTGTCCTTTTTTTGGGTCAGGTGATTTTCCTGCTGAAAAAGCCAGGCCGTCTACATCTGGAGCCCTAACGCTCTCTGTCAGCTGGCTGTCCCGCCGGTGACAGAGGAGATTCATCTTTCTGCTGATGTCCCGTTTGTGTGGTGCAGAGTTGCCGGCCCTAGCACTCTGAAAGGCTCGCCATGGCCTGGAGGCACAGAAAGGCAAGTAAGTGACTCATAGCAACACTAATCTGTTGGTAAATGACAAAAAAAAAAAAAGACTGAATTAACAAACTCCTGCGCCAATCCATCAACACAATCTATGAATATCCTCACATCATTACAGACATAGAACTGTGAAATCTTTTAGGATTCCCTTTTTTTTTGCGTTTCTAATTAATATGCTACTTCTTGGGCACACTCAAGGTAATTAACATTGTTTTTTGCCAGCAACACACAGCAGATGGTGATTGAAAATAGAAGGATGAGTCGCTCAATCAACCACCATTTGTCTGTAGCCATTAATTATCTCGCGAAGAATACATTCAGTCCCCAAAGTTGATAGTTTGGGGGTGGGGGGGAGAGAAGAATACTGTCCTTCTGTTCCTCATTACTCTTTAACAGCAAAAACTGCTGAAACTAGAATGCGGGATAGGGAGACTGTGATTTTTAACAGCGCTGTCATTATCTTCTCCCATAAGGTGACATACGATAAAAGGCTTGTGGGGCAAGGGAGGGGTGGGGGACGCTAACAAAAAAAAGTTTTAGTAATTCAAAGCCAAGCAACATCTTGTGGTTCATTCTGCTCAGATTCATCAAAGACCACTTTCAGGAATAATCAGAAAGAAAATGTGCAGTTTTGTTCAAGTAGATGTGTCCAGAGAGTGCCGAGGGAAATGTTTATTTTTCTGATCATTAAACTGGGGCCGGTTCCTCGTAAGAAGGAACACCACCGCGGGCCATGTGACTCAACCAATCATCCCTAATGGGTACGAGCAATCTGACTGGAATATCTGCTTTCCTCCTGCAGCTATTGCTGTCATAATGTGTCCAAATGGAACTTCATGGGCATGGTTCTGCCAAGATCTTGCTGATTTCACTGTCTTTGTTACCTGCCTTGTTTTTGCCAGTGACAGTGTAAAAGGAACACAAAGGGACTAAGAGGTAAAAGTTTCAGAAACTGAATAAAGGGAAACCTTGAAGAAACACTGAAGGCAAAAACTCGCCACAGCATCACAACCTGGGATGGATTAATTTACCAGCATTGCTTATTCACTTTTGGCAAATTGTGCTCTCGTCCTTTTCTCTGCCATTTGTTTAGTCAGACACAACCAGTGTCAGTTAATTTTAATTATTAAAATAGAATCTGTTATAAATGTAGATCCAATGTCATAAACGCTGCCTTTTTGTATACAGTAGTCCCTCGATTATCGTGGGGGTTACATTCCAGACATCACCGCGATAGGTGAAAAACCGCAAAGTAGGAACGCTACATTTACTTTAGTATTTATATATATTTTAAGGCTTTGTAAACCCTTCCCTTGCATTGCTAACTGTTGCAATGTTCTAAACTCTTCAACAAGGTTCAAGGGTTTTTAAGAACAGAAACAGAAATACGAAGGAACAGCTCTGATGAGAATTCAAAAAGTTCAAGACAAAACGTGCTCTGATGTGATATTAGGAAGCTTTGTTTAACATTATAGTTTTATTTAGTTAATAGTTTTACAGTCACTCTTTGTCAGGCGAGTTGAAAAAAAGGCAGTGTAATCCTTCAAATACGCAGACATGGCTGCACGCCTCCTCCTGTCTGCTCCGGACCACGCAGGCAAATTACTCCACCCGAACGGGCAATGTAGAACCAATCTGCGCATGCGTCTAACAGAAACTGAAACTTACCGCTTGTGTATGTTGACCTGCGTCAAGAGTGTCAGTGACAGGCATGGTGGAGAGAATCCGGTGATTTTTCAAAAAAATGTTTTGTTTTTGTTTTTGTTTTTTCTCTGTACGGCCCCGTACCAGTCCGCGGCCCAGTGTTTGGGGACGACTGAGTTAGGGCACTCGTTCAAGGAGCTGAAATACTATCAGTTGTTGTAGTTACATCTAAGCAAATAGACACTATGCTAATACAACAATATATGCGGTGTAACTAGTTGTTCGGTTTACAACAGCATTCATATGAAACAAATGTTAGGAAAAATCAACAAAATATCAAAAATAGCAATACATATGCATTCAGAAAAAATAAGATGCCAGATTGGCAAGATTACCAACCATTAAACATCCAAAATACTTGTAGCAGTTGTGACAGTAAAATGTTTCAAAAGGAAATACAATGCTTGGCTTATTTATGCTTGAGGTTACTTGATGGTTACTGAAATTAATACCAAACATGCATGCATAGGAATACATCAAACTATACAATTTAAAAAATATCCAGTTAAAAGGCCAGGTATTGGCACATGACTATCCATTGTCTGCTGGGATGTTTTTATATTTTTAATGTATCATGTATTTTAGAAAGTTTGTATTTGGTTAGCAAAGCTTTTTAAAAGTTTTATGGCATTTTTAACTTGTATTGTTTTGTATATGTGAGCCAAATGTCAAAGATAAGTCTCCATTTCTTGAACTATTATGGACAATAAAGTTATATTGATTGACTCAATATTATACTAATGTACACTTTTCATAATTATATTTCAGTATTCATTAGATACAACAATAAGCTGAAGAGACTCCTACATGTATAACAGTCTTAAAACAAACTTGATTATGGATTGATGTATAATGGAGTTATTATGTTCAGTATTTACACCAGTGTGTACGTATTTAAAATAGCATTAACACTCATGGGTGGTCATGTAGACAATATTTTAAGCCAAAAATTATAGTATGACCATTGTACCACAATGGAGATAAGATTACAGTATTTCTAATGGCTAAGGCCAAAGTTTGTCAATGGCAAACTACACCTTACACCAAACCTATGTCATCAAACCTTGCTGAACCATCACAGCAGAGCTCTGGGACTTCACACCATGATGGAGGCAGTTAGTGGCACTGGCATGTGAGGTGGGCAGCCTGGTCAAGAGTATTTATCATCTATTTCTCCAAATCTACTGCATGGATTTTAAACAAAATAAATCATCCACATAAATGTTAAACTCAATTAATGCAAGTGATAAAGAAAAAGTGAAGACAAGTGAACGCACATTTTGTAAATCAACCTAAAATTGGAAGGAAAAAAAAAAGAATGAATGACAAATAGTCTCTGAAGATTTCTGTTGACTACATGTCAGAACCTGAATTCAGCAGAGATGTTTATCAAAACTAAGAATTGTCCCACAAGTAACAGTGATAAAAATGAAACACTTTAGCAGCTCTACTTGTCTGTCTACTTGACTATGGAAATTGTTGTCTTCTTTCAACTGTTTATTCTTCACATGCCACAACAACAAATCATCCTCCTCCATCCCACTATGTCCTCTGCATCCTCTGTCCTTACTCGAACTACCTCCATGTCCTCTCTAACTGCATCCACATATCTCGTCTTTGGCCATCCTCAACTTCCTCAATGTATTTTTCCTAGTAGCGGCATTTCTACCGCCCTTCTACCAATATACCCACTGTCCCTCCTCTGGACATGTCCAAACCATCTCAGTCTGGCGTCCCTAACTTTATCTCCCAGTTGTTCAACCTGTGCTGTACCTCTGATGATCTCATTCCTGATCCTCTCCATCCTTGTCACTCCTAAGGAGAACCTCAGCATCTTCATTTCTGCCACTTCCAGTTATTTCTCCTGTCTTTTTGTCCATGTCTCTGTCTTCAGACCATACAACATAGCTGGTCTCACCACTGTCTTGTAAACTTTTCCTTTGACCTTTGCCGACACCCATTTGTCGTTTTATTTATAACACACAAACCTGAAGCAGGAGGCTTACACAGATCTTTAATTGTCTCCGTCAGTGTTTTGGTCAGTTCATCCTCACTCCTCACATCATGACTGTGGCCAAACAGAAGATGGTGGTGATGCATCCAATGCCCAGAGTCAACGAAATAAGGTAGGTGTCACATATCGCATGAGACAACAGTTTTTCAAATATGACATATGAAATTTTAATTTTCTGTTTTCCTGTAGGTTTTATATTATTAGTGTTTAGCATATATCTTAGATCTTTTAGAATTTGTTTAGTGTATATCTTAGATCCTTATATACTGTTTCTTTTTATACTTTATATTTCTGCTATTTTTGGGTGTAAGTGGGACCCCGAGTACTTTATTTGGTTCCACCTCATGTGCCACATGTGGTGCGAACGACAATAGAAAACCTTGATCGTTGTATTTTTAAATCACATAAATTGTCACCTATAATAACTTTTTTATTATTTATTTATTTCTTATTCTTCTCTCAGTCCGGAGGTGGATACGGACCCCAGGGCGGCGTACTTCCGTCAGGCGGAGAACGGCATGTACATCAGAATGGCCCTGCTGGCCACCGTACTAGGCAAATAAATCACTGTGTAGGTTTTATTTTGAAGCAGCTCAGGTGCTACGAAAACAACTACAGTACAATGATTTTAGTTTCTTTATCTCCAGGCTGTCTCCTGAAGTTTCTCATTTTCAGTCCTGACTGGGTGGGGGGGCAGGAAAACTATGCTGTAAATGACGACTTTAGACCAAAACGCTTATAATAATATGCTGCTGTAAGACAACAAAGCTCTTCAGTCCCAGATTTACACATTTCAGCTGCAATAATTTATATGTTTCTCATCTTTAAACTTAACAGCTATCCTAACAGCTAGGGGATCAGGGACATTCAGGGATTTTTTTTTGTGTTTGAGGTGTTTAACAGACTCTTTGTATTTCTGTATGATCGAGTCATACAACGGGGTAACTGAGACTCTTGGAAGGGGAAAAACAATTAAAGCAAGGCCGGCATTAAAATTAGTATTTTTGTATGAAGGAAATATATATTTTGGTGGCTGGATGAGAAAGTGTTATTTAAAGGAAGCAGTCAGGAACACTGTCCTGAATTATTACCGTACCATTTCTTTATCTACCTAAAGTATATGGTGACCAATAATGCTATCTATCAAATACTAAAGCTTTTCTACTGTAAGATTTCCTTTTTTATTGTCCGTTTAAAATGTGTAACAGTGAATTAAAAATGATAACATGTTGTCAAAGTGCCTGTCTTTGGCTAGCTAGTGGTTTGGTTCTGTTACTGTCAATGGTTTCTTATACTGTACTGTAACAGTTTGGAAACTTTTTTACATAAAATTAAGAAGTGAAAGCAGTAAAGTGTTGAACTACTTCATTAATGAAAAAATAAATGTGATTTTCTCTTATCCTGTTGTTGCTGCATGAAGTAAAACACTAAAAAAATGCTCCAATCGCAACTGATAGCAAAAATCAAGTTTGTTTGTTACCGTAACTGCTGGACTATTGAGCTCACCTGAATATATGCCACACCCACTAAATTTAAAAAAAAAAATTACATTTGTACATATATAGGCTGCACTTGTCTCTAAGCTGTGTGTCCACATTGTAACATGAGTTATTTACACAGGGGGAAAAAAATTAAATATGTACCGGTAATACACAAATACGTACGGTACGGTTCTGAACAGTGCCGGTAACCCAGCTGGTTAAAAAAAATAATAATAATACATTAGCCAACCAGGAAGTCTTTGATTGATATCTTCATCTTCCTCCTTCACAAACTTGTGCTGTCCTACTGCTCCGTTATCAAGATCCATCAGCAGAGAGGAGAACCCCTCTTCTCCCCCTCCAATCTCTCCTCCCTTCCCCATTTCATTGGTCCAACTTTTATTTTTATTTTTTTTAAAGAATATCATGAAATAGTTTATTTATGTCAGTAATTCCATTCAAAAGGTGAAACTTGTATATTATATTCAATCATTACACGCAGACTGACTGACATATTTCAAATGTTTATTTATTTTAATGTTGATTATAACTGACAACTAATGAAAACCACCAAATTAGCTAGCTAGCTGTTTTTGCTACTTCTTTGACATCTTATTTTAACTTGTTAAAAAGAAAATCTATGCTTCTTTTATGAGTGTTTATTGTTGTCGCTGTTGTCCACTGTTCTTATCATTGTTTGTTGAAATCAGGTCTGTCTTGTACATGAGTCCTCGAAGCTCAATGGGATTATTAACCTGCCTAAATAAAGGTTGAATGAATGAAATAATTGTTCAGAAAAAGGTTTGTAAGCTCAATCATTCAGGTAGATAAACCTGTTTCTGTGAGTAGCAAGTTGGCCATCTGGTCTAAAACATCTGTTATGCATGATGATTGTTTTGGAAGGATGGTCCTCTTTTGGCATGTGTAAAGTCATTTTCTGGGAATTCCACAGCAGGCTGGCTTGAAACACGTCGAAGAGGTGCTATTTATAAGACAGATCTGGGTTGGCAGGCCTCAGACTGTTGGAAGGCTTTTGGATGAAAGTTGAAACGTTTCTCCCAAAAATAAACTACAGATGACATGACTTAACCTTCTGATGGTGATGTATCAACCTGGATGATTGAGCTTTTCAAACCTTTACCAGTTACAATACAGTATTTATATTTGGAATGATGGAGAATAGAACTAGAACAGAATAGAACATTATAGAACTGGAACTGTTTGCAGTGCTGCATTCAATGCGGGGATGTGGGTTGGGATATTCAGTCCAGACCGATCTCCGAAGGCTATTTATTTATTTATTTTGGGGGGTGGGGCAAAATAGTTTTTTTAAATTAATCTGTAATACAGTATTGTAGCACTCTGTTTTCTATGTACTTATTTTCCAAACAAAGAGAGTTGTACTATACGTAATTAGATGTTTCCTCTATGTATTTAGTTGCGCATCTCGTTTCGGACGGGCGGTTTGGGCTTTGAACGCAACACTTCCCACAGCTTTGATTTCCTGGAAGGCGGAGCGACCCGGTGAGCTCAGCACCGGACTGCCACTTCCCTGCAACCCCGGGCTAACGGAACCGCGCTTCTGTCCCGTTAACTGCGAGCTGAGACAGTAAATCAAATGCCTACATGGTCCAGTTAACCTCACAACGAGATACACGGTGTTCAGTTTACACAAGGTGAGTCGTTTTTGTACTTTAAGGTTAAATCTGAACAGGGCGGTGGCGAATCATGCTAGCTTGCTATTTGTAGAAAATGGGTGAAATAATGGCGTTTTGTTCCGTTTTATAATAACTGTTTTTATTTAGCTCCGATTTGATTACCAAGTTTCATGTTGAAAATATTAATTTAATTCAAGTGTTGTGTCCTAATGTTGGTAAGAGGAGAGAAATGCTTCAAATCGTAGTTTGGTTTAGCAGCAGCGTGTTCTTCCACGAGCTTGTTGCTTGGTTCACATTGTGCAGATACTGTACATCTTTTGCTGTATCCTAGTTCTAAATGGGCATTTATCAAGGTTAGCTGTTCTGATCCTGATGGGAAAACCGGAGAAAATGGTCGTCATTGAAGAGAAGCAGTCTAAACGGACGGTTTATGAATGGTGGGTGTAAAATAGAAAGTCTGCGAGGAGATTAGCAAAGGATTAGAGGTCCACAAGGACAAACAGAGAATCACACTTTATTTCTTTCTGCATTATCCCCAAACTCTCCACCTCTTGTTTCATCCACACCACTGTGGGTTTGGGATTAAATTTAGCATATTACCTGTCTCTGCAGGTATAAGGCTTTAATCTACAGTTTGAATGAAACACTCTTAGACAGTAACCTCATGTAAACTTCCATATGTAAGAATTTAGTTTTATGAGAACAGGTTTACTCTTGGAGAAAACTAAGGGGTTTGGTGATTTTTACCAGATTAGCTAATATTTCTGGTTTAATATTAATGCTGAAGTTTGAACTTGGGCTGTCAGAGCTGTGGTTCAATGTTTGATGGCAACCAGGCAAAAAATAAATGCCCACAAGGTGCACGGGCAACAGATTTATCCCATTTTTATGGATCTAGTTTGGTTTGTTGCACAACATGAGGATGAGTTTTTCATCATTTAAAGAGTATTCTCAGTCTAGATTAAAGTTACTCAGCACAAAAGGTGAAGTCAAACATCAAAGTTCATGCTCAATCATCCAAGTACAAAGTCCAATAATGGTCTAACAGGGGTCTGCAACCTGGAGCCACATGCGGCTTTTTCAAGCGGTGACCAAAACTGTCATAAAACTGCATTTTATTGGTTGTTATAACAACTAAAAGGGCTAGTTTTAGCAGTTTTCTTGTAATTTATTTTGCAAATATATGACTACTAGAAACATTACAAGGAGTAAAACATACTTTCACTTTATGCTTCATTTCTTCAAAGTAGGATACGTAATTTTTCTACGATTTAAAAACATCACATACGAATGCGTAGTTTATTGTTTTAGTTTTTAGAAACTGGGCAAAAACTTTATATTTGTTCCTTCTTTACAAGAATCTCGTCTTTGATTTTGTCTTAGTGTAAAAATATCAATAAATGTTAAAAATCATTAGATATTTTTAGTTTTATAAAATCACCCCTACTGTCCAGTAAAGCACCCTCAAACTAACTTAAAGTGGTCCGTGGGCCACCAGTTGAGAATCCCAGTTGTAGCAGGTATTGCTGCTACAGACACGATTAATTTAATGAACGAAGTGGCAGAAATGGCTCTTTTGATCGTAAAGGTTGCAGACCCCTGTAATAGCACCTGGATTTGCTGGGAAAACAAATTTGTCCCATGTGGCTCAAATTCTATCTTTTAAGGCTAATCACCTCTTTCCAAGCTAACTAACTTTCCAAGTTCTGATTGGCTGTTCATACTTATTTGATACTTTTGGACCACACTGACTGAGCCAGATTTAGCCCAGGGGCCTCTACTTGAGGACCACTGCTCTATGGTTAGGTTTTAACATGTTTCAAATACTGTAATCTTATGCCAGCTGTAAAATTAAATCCATTTTAGGTGCCAAATCCCATTTGTAACAGTGATTATTTTTTAAAATTTTTGAATAGATTGTTAACGACACAGCAATTTTTTGGGGGGTGGGGGGCTGACGTAAAAATAAAGCTCATCTGATATTGGTTTAGTAAGTCTAAAACCATCACGACGGACCGATCTGAGTGTACAGTAGATGTTTCCGTCCACCAATCAGCAGCGGTGACTCCATTAGCTGGACACACTCATTAAAAAACAGCTGGAGATATCACTTCACATCTCTGTCCGCTAGTGTGTTCATAAGTGTGTCTGTGTGATAAAGACAGTACATGTGTGTGTGCAAATGTCAGTGAGCAATAAGGCAGCTGGTGGTGTATGCTGGGGGGCATCGCTGCATCTCAATCCCCCCCCTCGCCCTGTCAGAGTCACAGAGTGTGCTGCCATGATGTGCCCACTGGCAAAGCTCGCTGCTTCTCTATCCTCTCCCTCAGTCTTGCCTCTCTGCCTTTGTTTCATTGTATACCTCACATCGTGGGCGTTTATCTCGGCTGCTCTTATTATCTTGTTATTACGTAATCTCGTTCCAACGCCGTCTGGGTGTGTGATTGCCCCTTGTGTGACCCCTCATCTTCGGTTCCACCTTCCTCGCCCTCCTTCGCTTTGACGGTGAGCGGCGCTGGCAGCTGTGTTATGGAGTCAGACGCTGCGATTTACTGCCCCTGTCTCTCTTTTTGAGGTCTGATGTGATGGGGCATCAAACAGCTCGCACGCATTTGTTGCACACGCGCCTGAAGTGTGACCAGCTTGACACGCGTGCCTCAAAACGGAAAACAGCCCAGCCTAGAAGTGTGTGTTCCTCTGCCAGGTTGATTCATTCAGAGAACAGCTGGGAGAGGCTGTCAGGTTATTTGTCAAGGTGTGTGTGTTGGGGTGGGGCTCACACACCGATAATGTGAAGCTGTCCAGACACCTCCTTCGAGCCAAAGCTGTTGGTGACCTCGCAGGCGTAGCTGCCGCTGTCCTCCTGCCTCAGGTCGCTGATGGTCAGTCCCGTCAGGCGCCGCGTCCAGCGAGCGTCCGAGGGCAGTGGCCGACCGTCCTTCAGCCAGCGCACGGTGGGGCTCGGGTATCCGCCCGCTGCACAGGGGAGCTCAATGCTCTGGCCGGCATACACCTCCCCTGCTTGGAAACTGTCCAAGATGGTGGGCGAGGACTCACTGGGGTCTGAGGGCGGAGTTAGGTTCACATGATTATACTGAGTTAAAAACAAACTGAACGCTCAAAGTTGTTAGAGCTAAAAGAGTCAGAAAACTAGCTAAAATCTAGACGTAACAAAAGACTAGCTACAATTTAAATGTAGAATATTGCAAGGAAAATGTGGGAAAATAGGTAGAAGTTAAAAGTAGCTAAACCTCTAGCTAAGAGATTAAAAAGTGGCAAAAGAAAAGCTAAAAGTAACAAAATGCTCGCAAAAAGTAACAAAAAACAGCTAGAAGAAGCAAGACACTAGCTAAAAGATAAAAGAAACAAAATTCCTTTTGAATGTAGCAACACTAACTAAAAGCTAAAAATAGCAAACGTGTAGTTAAGAACTAAAACTAGCAAAAACACTTGCTAAAAGCAACAAAAGGCTAACTAAACAGAAAAACAGTATCTAGTAGCAGCTTGTAGCAGTAGGGTAGCTAAAATCTAAAAGTAGCAAAATAATCTCAGAAATAACAAACAACCAGCTAAAGGAGCAACATACTAGCTAAAGAATAAAAAGCTTTCGTCAAAAGTGGCAAAGCATTAACTAAAAGCTAAAAGTAGTAATAGGCTAGCTAAAAACTGACTAAAAAACATTAGCTAAAAGCAACAAAAGGCTAGCTAAAAGTAACGAGTGACTAAAAGTTAAAGTAGCAAGAAGAAAACTAAAAATAAAAAAGTAAAATACTACGGCTGCTAAAAGCCAGTCATAGCAAAATGCTAGCTTATAATAGAAAACACTACATAAAAGCTAAACACAGCGAGTTTAGCTTAAAGCTAATACAGTAATAGCAAAACTGTAGCTCAAAGTAGGAATTGTCTAGCTAAATGCTAAAAGTAGCAGAATGGTATCTAAAATGTAGAAAAATGATAAAAAATAGAACTAATATGCTGAAGCATATTTTTACAAGAACATTTTTAAACAGCTAAAATAGCACAAACAATGCTGAAGTTGTTAGATTGCAACAAACATCTTAAAACAATTTAAAAAGTTACAATAATTTGAATGCTGACTCAGGGTTCACACAATAAAACAAACAAAAATAAAAAAATAAACACAAGTAAACGAACAACAAGCAGCAGCTCACCCATGACTGACAGCCGGGCCCCGTTGCTTTGCCGTGTCTCACCGCTGTACTTATGCTTGGTGATGCAGCGGTATGTGGACAGGCCGTCCTCCTTCTGAACATCTGAGATGTAAAGAGCCCCAAAGGACGTCAGGGAGAACCGGTTACCTGAGAAACACACATTCAGAAGATACCAACAATTATTTACCCAAAGAGGAAGCAGTGATAATCACAATCATCCTGTAAAATGACTTTCACCTTCCTTCCCGCTCTCACACTCTGGCACAATCACTTTGTGCTTACTGCACAAGCATGTTGTGCTGAGGACAAACAGCTGTCTGATCACTTCCTGCCTAATGATGCTAACAACTAAAACCTGGCTCTCCGTCAGGACCTGGAGGACACCCATCGGTCACTTCCTCCACACAACAGACCGTCTACAAATACACACACTCATACGACTATCTACGTGACCTCAAAACTGTTCAAACATATCTGTTTTTCCAGCTTTTGTTATGAGCCTCCATATTTGTAGTTTTAAAGCTGGTTCAGTCTTCATGTAGTGATACTTCTCTTCAAATTAATAGCATCTTGTAAAGACCAAAATTCTACTTTATTATGAGACATTTTTCATTACTCAGAATATGTTGGACATTTTTTATTAGCTCCTTTGGTTGCTCACTGCTGAAAGACAAAAGTTGGGTAATAATGTTTTAGCCCATGTCTGTGTGTGTGTGTGTTTTTCTGTGACCAAAATCGTTCACGAATCGCTGGATGAATAAAACTAACAGGAAATAATCATCAGATGTACGTCTACAACTGATTATTGTTCGTAGCTGACCTGATTCAAGATGGCTGCCACAACCAACTGACTTTAAAACACAAAAATGGATGTAACCAAACCCAGCCAATTTTACAAATACTGACCTGAATTTTGGTGTGGTCGTAGCTGGGACTAATCCCCAACACGTCTTCTGAGTGCTCACAGATTGCACATCAGCTTTGTTTGGAGTTAAATCTGTCTTTTAGTAAAATATCTCAGGATCCACTGGACGGATTTCAATAAAATGCATTTCTATAAGGAATGCTAGGCCTGCATTTATTTAAGTTTAATCAGAGGAACATAGCTCTGGTCATATACTCCTGACATGAAACACCAACATTAAGTTTCTTGTTTAAAGAAACATTAACAAACATTAAAGTTTTATACTTTCCATCAATTCCAAACACCTTATGTGTTAATTAGTAAAAATCCCATAAAGGTAAACACATGGAATCACTGGTATAAGCGACTGTATTTACCAGGTTTAGCGTGGCATGTTTTGAAATGACTGCCATGCTAAAACTAAATCTTCTCAGGTTCTAAAGGATTAATTTAATTAATAGGGCAGCACGGTGGCACAACTGGTAGAGCTGCTGCCTCTCAGCGCGCAGGTCCCCGGTTCAAATCTCGGTCCG
>JARVGQ010000001.1:14600009-14613348 GCA_031762355.1 Hypsolebias martinsi | reverse complement strand
TGTGTGTGTGTGTGTGTGTGTGTGTGTGTGTGTGTGTGTGTGTGTGTGTGTGTGTGTCCACCTTGACGACGGCAGGTGGTGGTCTGATCCGATGGTTGCTGCTGGCTGCATGGTTCTGTGCCTTGCCACCTGTGTATTGATTATAGCTGAGCTGGGAGTTTGCCGGTGCCAGAAGGAGCTTCTTCAGCTGCAAATGGACCCAAACACATTTGGAAAGGTGGGGAGAGGGAGGTGAGGACGAGAGAGAAGAAGCCTTGAGTTATGCAAACGACCATTTCCTTTCAATTACACAGCACGCTTTTATAAAAGTGCAATTAAAAACTGATTCTGCAGTTTAAAAAAAAAAGAAGACTATGTTTAAAAGACTAGACAGCTGTAAACGGTTTGTAGATTAAATCAACTTATTGTCCTTCCTGCACAGGTGTTTTTGTATACACATAACCATGCGTTTCCTGTGTGATGGAGTAAACACAATCAGGCGTTTTGCTAAAGGTCATTTGGAAAAGAACCGGCATGGAATAGAATGAACTGTAATGTTAAAAAAAAAAAAAATCAGTTAATGCACTGAAACCGAAAATATTTCCAGGTGCTAACATCACAAGTACAAATATGGGAGGGCCTGCAGTGACAGATTAGTTTTTTATGTGCCATTTTCTTTTAAACTAAAGCAGAATCAGTTTAGAGCCACAGGCAGAAGATGAGGTGCTATGGATTTCTAATTTTCTTTACTCTAAATATATAGTTTTGACTCATTTCCTACAGCAAACCAGATGATCAGTCACATTAATTAAGATGATATTTTAAAATAATAATAATAATCCGCTGAACAGTTGCCAAGCAGGCACAACTGTGGGCAGCACAGTGTTGTTGACAATAAAAGTAAAATATATGACACTACACCCTCGTGTCAATTAAAAAGCTACAGCGAGACCTTAAAGTATGATCAGAGAGGCACCATTATCCGACACTGATTTTCCAAAAACATCTAAGAGAAAAGGAGGACTTCTATTCTTTTTTTGTCCAAAGCAACTTTTCTTTAATATTATCAGTTGTGTTACTTTAAGGAAAAAAACAAACAAACAAACAAATAACTATAAACCAGTGGTTCCTAACCCTGGTCCCTGAGGAACCCCATCCTGCATGTTTTAGTTGTTTTCCTGCTTCAACACCTGATTTGAATGAATGGGTGATAACAGGCTTCTGCAGAACTTGAGGAAGTAATTCAGTCACTGAATCAGGTGTGATGGAGCAGGGCAACAACTAAAACATGCAGGATGGTGTTCCTCAGGGACCAGGGTTGGGAACCACTGCTTGGAACTAGATTCATAGTGATCCTTCAACCAGTGCTAGGTTAGTCAGGAACAAGTTTTAAATCTCATGAAAGCCTAAAGCTGAATTATTTAAGACTTTAGTGTCTATAAACCATTAAGCATTTGTATACAAACCAGTTAGATCTGTGAGTCCCACTATAAGCAGTTATGTGGACTAATGTGTTTGCTTCAGCACTTCCAGGCGAACCACTGCGATACTTTAAAAATAATTCAGTATTCAAATAATAACTCAGTCTGCATCACAATCTGTCTCCTTCCAGTTGAAGCTGAGTCGACCAATCACGTCTTATCACACGTGCATGTAGTCAGCCAATAGCGCACTTAATAGACATTTGGAGACACGCCCACAACAGACAGGAACAAGCTTGTGAATTGTGTTAGCGAACCTCAAGTTGGCAAAACCTAATTTAGTGGAAGCTAATTCCACAAATCTTCTATGAGCAGCTTCACAAAAACAAAGCTATTTCATGCAGCATAAATCTGTGCAGTGACAATGTTGGAGCATTATTTGAGATATTTTGAAGTGCAGGCAGAAGCAAATGGCTATGGATTGGTTTCATGTGCCAATGCTGCCAAAACGTAAGGTTGTGCAACCCCCCACGCCTTGGGCAGAAAGCCCCCCTGATGATTTTCTTGAACTCATAATGGAAGAGGACTCTCCTTCCAAACAATAAACCGCTCCCACCTCCTTCAGCCTCTCATGCCAGCCACAACTCCTCAAAGAGGTGGGTGTCTAACAGAAACCGAGTTAATTCCCTTTATTATTTATTGTTTCATTAATCTTTCACCATGCAATGCTTCTAGCAGTGTTATTAAGCAGGCATAATGCCTCTTATTTTGCTGACAATGACAGTGATTATGAGTGCTGTGCAAGGTTTTGAGGGGGATTGGAATAAAGTACTTTTTTTTATATTTGATGAGAAATATTTGTTCCACAGAGAAATTTTCAAGATACAATTTACCTGTTAGAATAAATGATCATTTTTAAGGTTTAATACATGTTCCACAGATCCCCATCAGTTGACCTCCACTAAATCACAGTGCACATAAGATTGACTTGGAAACACACTTTCACTTACATGTAATTAGCTCTAAAGTAGCCAAGACACGTATCAATTTTTTGTATTCGCTTTGTATCCATATGCCTGCTTGCACTTAACACATACAGTTGGTACCAGCCATTCTGAGAAACCAATGAACACTTTTGATGCCCAGTCATAAATAAATGCCTTCCAAAAAGTAAGACTGTGTCCAAATCTGGAGGCCATATCATGAAACAAAATTCCCTTCTGAATCAAACCAAATTTAAGTTACCAAGGAAGGCTCCTCAGGCTCTGGGGTGCGTGGCGAGGCGTCTGGAGAGGAGGGACAGCTCCGGTCACTGGCATTGGTCACGTCCCCATCTGCCAAGACCTCAAACGAAGGCAATCCGTCCTCATCCACTGGGATGCTGTCCAGCGTCTCTGTAAGCACCGCCAGTAAGTTGGCCTCATTTTCTTCATCTATCTTCTTAGAAAGGGGAAAAGAAGAACATGGAGACAAAACATAGAAGGACAAAAAATGGGTCATTTTAGTCAAGATCAAATGCATCTGATTTTCATTAGATATAAGAGGTTGTTGGTTGCGTAGAACCTTTTAATGTTAATATAAAAGAAAAATAAATTGGTTAGGGTTTGGTTTTTGTGCAACAGCCAACCTACCCTGGAATTATTCAAGAAAACAGAATGAGTGCATATTTTAAGTACACCTAACGTCTAACTAGAGAAATTGCATTTCCTGCAAAAAAATGTAGTGTGAATGCGTATTGCAGAAGAACTTGCTGAAGAAACAGCTGAAATTAGTTTAAAACTTGCTGAAAAGTGGCTGAAATGAAGAACAAGTGTAAATTAGCAGAAGAAAGCAGAAATAACACAAATCTAGGTTTAAATAAGCAGAAATGAGCACAAAATTTATGAAATTAGCCAAAATGAAGCTGAAATCAGCAAATATAGCTGGAAACTATAGCTGAAAATACAGAAAGAAGCTTTAGCTACCAGAAGGACGCAGAAAGAGCTCAAATGAGCTAGAAAATGTGGATGTAGCAGAAACAGCTAAATAGTAGCTGAAATAGCAGAAAAAGCTGAAACTAGCAGAAAAAAGCTGAAAGGAGCATAACAAGCTGATATTAGCAGAAAGAAGTTAATTAGGCTGAAAGTAGCAGAAATTACCATGGAAAATTGGAATTTGTCAGAAAACTGCTGAAATTAGTTAAAAATGTTTACAAAGCTAGCTTCAACAAGCTTAAATTAGTATAACAAAGCAGAAAGGACAAATGTTAACCCAATTAGGCTGAAAGAAGTATAAGTGAGCACAAAAAGTGGAAATTATCTGAAATAATCTGAAATCAGAAAAAAAAAACAGCTGAAAAGGACCTTAAAAAAGCAGAAATATGCTGAAGTTACAAGAAGGAAGCACGTTGTTGCTGAATTAGACTGAAAAAAGTTGAAATGTGTGCAAAAAATGTGGAATTAACTGAAAAGCTCAAATAAGCATAAAAACAGCTATGCAGTAGTTGAAATAGCAGTAAAAGCTGAAACTTGCAGAAATAAGCTGAAATTAGCAGAAAGAAGTTGGAAGAAGCACAAAAATGTTGTAATTAGCAGAAAGATCCTAAAAGGAGCACAAAACGGCTGAAAGTAGCTGAAAAGGTTTACATTTGCACAAGGACACTGAACCAGAACAAAATGTGAAAGGAGCAGTAAAAGTTTGTAAACAGATCTAAAGAGCTGAAGGATTTAAAATTTCAATTCATTTTCTAAGAGAATAAAGTGGCAGAAAAGGCTAAATGGTTCAAAAAGCTAAAGCTGCACCAATATAAAAAGTCACAGCAGGATTGTCCAGAAACAGCTGAACGTTTTGATTTAGGACTTGTTGAAATAGCTTGAAAAGTGCAGGACAAGAATTGCTCCAAACAACGTACGAAAGATAAATGGATTAGAGTAGTGTGAATGCTTCATAAGCGTTCACACTATTAGAACTGAAGACAAAATGGTTTGGACAGGTTCTGTCAGTAACATATACAATAGAATCAAGTTGCCTTTTCTCCATGTTCAGTTACAGAAAAAGGCACTTGGATGGAAGTCAAAAATTGCTTGAAAGCAACCTTCAGCAAGGCGTTACATCCCACTAAATGCTAAACAAATGGGACTTAAAATGCTGGCTTGGCAAGTGATATTTAGGACAGGGAGTTCCTATCAACCTTTTCTGAGAATTAAAACTTGTTCTTGCAGCTGGCTGTTAAATAGGTGAGGCTTTAAACGAGCCAAAGTGTCAAAGAGCAATAATAACATTGAGACAGACAACGAGAAATGTAAGCCAGGGCATTTATAAGCAATGAGAGTTCTGCAAGTTTGTGTGGAGAACAAAAATGTACAAGATGCAGAATGCATGTGTGCAAATTCATAAAATGTGACAAGGCGTTGAGATGCAGTGTGTGTTTTGTATCTGTCTCAGTTCAATATTAACAAAACATAAAAGGGTCACACTTCACAACAGTGTGAAGATGAATAATATATTGTGCAAGAAGTTCAGCGGTTATCCCAAACAAAGCACGTCCTAATGCGCACACAAGGAATATAATCACTAGTCGAAGACATATAGCCATTGATACAATCAATTTTTATTGAACATTTCTTAATAACCAATATGGCAGCCATTTTAATGCTTCGAGTTTTAAATGGTCATTTAGAGATGATACATATTTTTTCAGTGAGCCAGTTAACAGTGAGTAAATGTTAATTTGATGCTCATTGAGCAGATCTTTCCTTATCAACATAAACACTCAGTTAATATTAAAAAATGATAAAGGGGACATATTTCACAGAGATAACACGGTGTAGACTGGGGGACATGCTGCATTGGCAAGCTAATGCCTTGCAGGAAATTGCTCAGTACGAGCTAGCATGCTGTTTAATTACTTGCAGGAAGCTTTAAAGTCCACTGTGCTGGAACCTTAGTGCTATTGAAACGCTCACCATTTTCCAGCTTCCCAAATCATTACCTGAGCACTAAGCGAGTTGGTATAAATTGCTGATAGAGCTGGAGCCTCGACTCAGCCTAAGCATACATCTTTGCATGAGGAAGTGAAATTTAGGATCCTTTTTTTATTTTTTAAGATGATCACAAATGAGTCTTTAATGAGTCAGCCATCTGTTCAGTCCAAACTCATCAACCATCCAATCAATGCTGTGTTTAGGTGCAGCTTTATCCACTGCTTCCATCCTCTCTAAACCCATAAATCTAAATTCAGTAAAAATTGTCATGTATGCTGCTGTGTGATAGGAGTTACATTAAAAGCGGGGTTGTCTAATGATTATTATGTCATGCTTTAAAGGCGACTGTTTTTTTTAGGTCACAGTGAGCTCAGATGTAAAGAGCTCAATCTTTTTTGAAAAACCTCCACAAATTCCACCAAGCTCCCACAGGTGCAGTGAATCTCAAAAGATAACCGAGAAGGGACTCTCATTTTCTAAGAGAGACACTTGTAAAACCCTGGGTCGAGATCGTCAGACAGCAACCACTGCTGTGGCTTGAGTGGAGGAACTCATAGGCCAAGTGGGGATTTGAGAAACTGGGGTAAAGAGCATACCTTAGTGTTGGTTTCCACCCAAGAAAGAAAAATTATATAATACCTCCGTACAGGAAAGCTAATTTTTCAATGCCAGCTTAGTGACCACACTGCACACTTTCTAAACCAAAGTCACTTTAATGTGCATCTTGGATATTTTCAAAAGAAAAAAAAAATCTCAATGCAAGCGACTCCCAGGAGCTTTGGCACCAAAATGGCAGAATAACCCTACAACCAGCAGACGACCCCGTCCATTTATATTGATCACCGCAGCAGCTGCCGAGTGGAAAGGACGGACAAAGAGGGGAGAAAAATTGTCTCTGTGGAAGCACTTTTTGTAGCCATCTCGCTTAATGGACCTCGCAGAATTAAAGAGATCTTAACAATCCTGGGCTAATTGTGGGATCACTATATATTAACCCTGCTCCAATTCTAAAGGGTGCCATTTTGCTGTGGTTTTATTCCAAATGCCTCAATTAGCCATAAAACACACTGGCAAGAGCTGGCAGCCACCCCCATCCAACACACACCCACAAAACCCCACGTTCCACATCACGTCTGATATTCCCTAAGCTGGAGAAAGAAAGCTAACCCCCGTTTTTCATTATTAGGCGAGACACTTTTGTTATCAGTCAGCCAGTCTTTCAGATTGTCCTTGCCTTTTGCTCTTTTATTAGGTTCTACAGCTCCGTATTGTGTTCTAGGAGATACTATTCACAGTGCTGATAACAGGAGGTGAAGGTGATGTTTTGAACAAACACTCAGTCCTGGACACCAAGTCAAACCGCCAAATTAGATCTGCATACTGCTTTTAAAGGGTTCCAAGGTCCTGAGCAACTTTTAAGGGATCAAATATTAACAGGATTTTTTTTTCAGAAGGGGCAATGTATTATTTATGTGTTAAAATGAACCAAACATGATGGGGAAGTACAGAATGATAGAGCTCATGATAGAGATCATTGGATGAAATTTAAAATGTCTTCAAGAATCAACCAGAAGTTCTATTAGCTTTGATTCCACTTGCATGGATTACAACAGCTCTTTCGCAATTGCAGGGTGAGATGCAAAACCTGATACAGATCTGCAGGTCAGGGGGAGAAAATATGTGTGGTCACTGGGGTTTTAAGTACAGTAGTCCCTCGCTACCTCGCAGTTTGACTTTTGTGGTCTCACTGTTTTGTGGGTTTTCAATGTAAGTTTGCATACGACACACCATTAGCTGATTGTTGGAAGACGACCAACCAGAGCATTGTGTTCTTTATCCCAGCCACTGAATGGCTCATTAACCATAGCATCAGTCTGTTTGCTCTCTTTCGTTTTGCTCTTTTGTGAAATTTTCATAAGAGAATGAATTTATTTCAAGCCCTACGATGCCACCCAAAGGTTCTGTGCCTTCTAAGGTTTCAGGCAGCTAACCCAAGCGCCAGAGAAAGATGCTAACCATAACAGAGAGGGTGGAGCTTCTCAACATGTTGAAGGAAGAGAGAACCTAAGCGGCTGTCGGCCGCTCAGTTGGCAGCCCCGTCCCAGTTTGGGGACCATACATACAGCGTGCGTACAGCCCTCACTGCCCTCCCCACCCTCATTCCCTCCCTGTCTACATGTCCCCGGATGCGTTAGACCCCAACGCCTAACACCTTGAGTTCTTACCAAGTGCAACGCTCGCTATTTCAAGAAGGACCATAGATAATGATGTATATCTAACATCCATACTTGGCAGGTTTTCATTTATCACGGGAGTGTCTGGAACGTAACCCCTGCAATAGATGAGGGCCTACTGTAACTTCTGTTATGTATTTTTGATCATTTCGACAACTAAAATGTGTTGTTGTCTTAAAGACCTTTGTAAAAAATGATTCTATAATGGGGGAGAATGGTGGCTCAGTTGATAGAGCTGTTGCATCTCAGTAAGAAGGTTGTTGGATCAAATCCCAGCTTTTCTGGGTGGAGTTTGTGCGTTCTCTCCGTGCATGCGTGGGTTTTCTCCCAGTACTCCAGTTTCCTCCCACAGACTAAAAAACATACATGTTAGGTTGATAGGTAACTAAAATGTTCCTAGCTGTGAGTGAGAGAGTGAATGTTGTTTGTCTCTTTTGTCTTTATGTGTCCCTGTGATGGACTGGAGACCTGTCCAGGGTGTCCCCCACCTCTCGCACAGTGACTGCTGGACATGATTACCAGTAACCCCAGCAATCAGAACAGGAAAAAGTGGGTAAAGATAATGGATGGATGGATGAATGGATGGATTCTACAATACACAAAGACAAGCAGATTTTTGAGCTTTGTTTGGCCATTCATAAATGAGACTTGGTCAAAAACCACAATCATTATAACACTAAAGAAAAAATGAGATACGTAGTAAAACTCAGTGGATTCAATGCAAAGTTATTTCCATAAATGTGTCTAACATCTCCCATTCTAAAGTTTAAGGCTGACTGGGTGCACAGCCACTCTACCATCACTACATCGTATCCTCGAGCTGTGATGCCAGCTTAACCTTATCAACCGTTTCAGCACTGTGACTCACTCCCTTCGTGGCTCAGAGGTGTAACAGTGGCAGGCTCACTCCAACCTCTCATGCCACCTTAGTCTTTACATAAATCACACAAAGATGGGAAAAAGACCTCTTTAAGCCAGACATGAAAGTATTTTGTGAAAGGGGCTTGAGCTGAGCCTTAAAAAAAGACCCTGCTTTGCCTAATTTGACTTTTTATTTCTATTGCTCCTGACTCTTTCAGATTTCAAAGATGTTCTCTTGGATGAGGTTAAGCACCATGTTAGACCTTGAAAAGATGGCACAATCAAACATTCTGGGGGGCATATGCTCGTATGGCATGTGGGGTGTTGGTATCAAGTCATCCCATCTTGACTCTGCCAAGAAAAACAGCCTTGGATTTGATAAACAAATAATGTCATTCTGTGTTATTACCCTCGGCCCCCAGATTTCAGAGGAAATAAATCAAAGTCAGCCTCACCGTTAAGGCGTTAGTCAGGCCTGACACGTGGGCCAGTCACACAGGCACAACATATGGTGGCAGGGAAGGAGGGAGGAGATGAAGGGGAGGGGAGGGGAAGGGAGGGGAGAGAGAGGCACGGCACGATGCACGGAGGAGAGACAAATCATGGCAGCCGCCAGAGACGTCTGGTCATTTAGCATGAGCTTACTGAGATGGAGAGAGGGTGATTATGGCCTATACGAAGTGATGAAACCATACATAACACTGTTAAGTTCTTCTGCAAGTGTGTGTGTGTGTGTGTCTGTGTGTGTGTGTGTGTGTGTGGGGGGGGGGGGTGCATGTGTGTGTGAGGAAGCAGTGGCACGGGCCGACAGTGTTCCAAATCATAAAACTAAATGTTAAACCACCAGCTGTGAATGGCTTACAGATGTAGCAGTGAAGTGAAGATGCTTGTCATTCTCTTTGTGACTCCAGAATCAACCAAGCGGTCTTATTATCATCATCAGTCGCCACATACAGCGGGCGATCATGTAGAGGTTTGTGTGTGTGTGTGTTAGGTTACGTTTGTTAGCAAAACATGTTGACGAACTGACACATTTTTATGAAACTTTCAAAAAGGAATTATTTTAGGTACATCTACAAAAGAGTTACTTTTAGGGTAAACTCTACTAGGGTGGCACGGTGGCACAGTTGGTAGAGCTGTCGCCTTTCAGCAGAAGGTCGCCAGTTCAAATCCCAGCCGGGGGCCTTTCTGGGTGGATTTTGTATGTTCTCTCCATGCATGCGTGGGTTTTCTCTGCATATTCCGGTTTCCTCCCACAGACCAAAAACATGAATGTTAGTCTGATTGGTAACTCTAAATAGTCCCCAGGTGAGAGTGAGGGAGCCAATGGTTGTTTGTCTCGTTTTTCTGTATGTGTCCCAGTGATGGACTGGAGACCTATCCAGGGTGTACCCCGCTTCTTGCACAGTGATAGCTGGACATGGGCACAAGTGACCCCCGTGACCCAAAAAGGAAGAAGTGGGTTAAGATGCTGGATGGATGGATGGATGGATGGATGGATGGATGGTAAACTCTACTAAAGATAGCCACCACATATTTTGAACTTTACCAAACACAAAAATGGTTTTAGAGCCAACTATATAGATGTTGAGATAACATTTGGTGTGGTAGTAGAGTTATTCCCAACACATTATCTTGAGTACTAACAAACCAAGAGAGATATCTTTGTTTTAAACATTAAATTTCTTACATTGCACATGTATCTCAATAAATTGCCTGGATAAGAACCTAATCACAGAGGAGTTTAGCATTCTGTACCTTAAAGCCCTGTTTGACATTTGCAGACGTTACCAGCTGTGGTTCTCGGTTATGAAGCCAACGAGTTATAAACCGGTATGGAAATGACTGGAGCCATCAATGAGGATTGGGACACGTGGGCACAGTGATCTCCTGGGAACCATTTGGAGCTGTTACAGCAATGGTGAGATGAGCTGACAGGGGAAACGAGTGAGGAAAATAATGTGTGAACGAACCAAACAGAAAAAGAGGACTGTTGTTGCACTTGCTGACACAGGCCAGGTCCAATTGAGACACCTACTAAAGGGGATGTGGCAATAGCTGCTCTTTTGAGTTTTCTGTAAAAATCCTTTACACAGTAAAGCCTGCTGCTCACACTGAACTTGCCACTCATCTGATGAGCTCTGCTAAGGCTTTCACAGGCCATTTTTAACCTGTTCTGTCCAACATTGGAACAAGAATCATCCAGTGTGTTTTATAGAGAAGTACATTGAAAGACTGTGTAAAGATTATATTGCCCAACACAGAAGGAAAAAGTGTTAGTGTGTGTTCATTTGTCTGTACTTTTACCAAAAATGTATCGTGAACACTGAACAGATTTTAATGACATTTTCAGTATACAATCAATAGGATGGCATCAGCAACTCATTAAATTTTAAAGTCAAACTGATTCAAGATGGCTGAGACACAAAGCAAACTTACCGCAGTAATCTCAAAAAACAGCTAAATCTTTATGCTGGTGAAGATTCTCAGTCATCCAGGACATGATAAAATCAAAAAAAGGTTCAATACAGAAACAACTGGACTTTATTTGTAAGTCATACAAATAACACAACACAACACAACACATACAAGTTGTTTTTTAATCCTTAAAAAGAAATACTGAACTTGATTTCAAAGAATAAACCAAGTTTTACCTTGAGTTATTTTTGAACCAGTTGCTGGAAGATGTGAAGGAAATAGTCATCAATCAGAATTTTTTAGTATTTGTAATTTTTTTATGATTCACAACTAGTTTGCGATTTTACAAATTGAGCTGAAAACCAATGTAAGAATGCTGGAGCTAGTAAAGCTCCTGACAAGATGTTGATGCAGCAGAGTACATCACATCATTTCCTGCATTTAAGTGGAAATTAGCATTTGATATTTCTTGATCAATAGTGTTGAAAGGAATAAAGAGCAGCCCGAGAACCGGTCCCTGGGGGACACCTTGTTTTACGAAAGAAGCTAGAAGCGATGCCTTCTGCTTTCACACATTGACATCTGTTGCAGAAAGGTCAACATGAATGAACCAGAGCAGTTCAGAGATTTAAACGCCCATGATGCCATTCTGCCTGTGTGAAGTCGGCCAGAACCTCAGACAAGTTCTCAAGATTATGTCCTGTTGCTTATGATGCCCCCCATCCCTTTTGATCTTTTCCAGTGGAGTCTGCAGCAGTCTGGGAGGAGAGTGTGGACTCCTCCAGTCAAGGTTTGTGGTTGTCTCTCCGAGCCTCTCGATTGATCTGCATGATAAGATTCTTTGAAAGTGAAGACGGCACGTTTCCACCTGCAGTTTTATCCCATCTGTTTTTTCTTCTTCTCTAGTTTAAACATCAGTGTCTTGGTGCTGAACGTATGCAAGCCCAGCTGTATTTTCCCCTATTAGGGATTGCTTGATTATTAGAAAATATTGTGTAGAATCTTGGCATAAAAAAAGCTCATTTCAAGAGGAAATCTATAAACAAGTTTGCTTCAGTGTCTGGAAACAATTGTTATAAAGAGAAATAAAAGCTACTTGCGTAAATCCTGATTGATGTCATGCAGTCTCTTTCTAACTTTTCTTTTCATTTCACAGTTCAAGTGGCCTTATTTAAACATTTAACATTTTTGTTTGCTCACAGTTTTGCTCACAACATTGCTAAAAGTTGGCTGTATTTTTTATTATAAATATGTAGTCTAGCTCTAACTCCTAATCTTTCATATTGTTTCATTTAGAGCCTTGGTTTGCGTGACTGTCTTGATGTGTGTCTCAGGTTAGCATGGTGCTGAGGGAGTCATGCAGAGCTGAAGAGCTGCATGTTGTGACCCGACTCGTACCTCGTTCCTTTAAACATGGTCTGATGTGGAGGTTTGTGCTGCTCTCTTTGCCCTTCAGATCCTACTCAGACTGCTGCCCCTGCAGCTGGAGGGAAACCGTCCTCCGGCCCTCGCAAGATGGTTGCCATTTTTGATTATGATCCACGAGAGAGTTCCCCCAACACTGACATAGAGGTCTAAACTTCACTTTTATTGTTTGGTTTTAAACAGCATGTGCAGTAAATAAAAATCAAATAATGAGCCCTTTTGTTTCTGTGTTCAGGCAGAGCTGACTTTCAGTGCAGGAGACGTCATATATGTGTTTGGTGACATGGACGAAGACGGTTTCTTTTACGTAAGTGTCATCAGTGTAAAGTTTGACAGTCAAACTTTACACCCTTTAATAAAGCGTCCCAGCCACTTTGAAGTGGAGTTCTGAGGAAAGGTTTCAGTTGTTCTCAAACATTGTGTAATGCATACCACCTCAACAGATACTTATCTCCTCAAGTTCCACTCATATTGGCAGTATTTACAAAAACTTAAATTCACATCTGATATGCTCAAACCCCACCCCTGGGCTGCAGTCTAAGATATGACAGTACCATGTATTGACCCGTAACAATTCAATACCAATTTGAAATTATTTGAATCAGATTTCCTCACTGTGTTTGCACCTTTTAGAGACTTTACTGGTGCTGCTGGAGTGGCCACTAGTGCGCTGGTTCACTGTCATCCAATATAGTTTCCAAAGAGGTTCTCAGTTTGTTTTTTGTATTTTGTTTCATTGTTTCAAGTAGTTTTCATTTAGAGCCAAGATTGCAATGTACAGTAGTCCATCAGTTATTGGGGGTGTTACGTTCCACACACCAATGTCTTCTTCTGCTTTCGGCTTTTCCCATTTCAGGGGTCGCCACAGCGAGTCATCCTCCTCCACCAAACTCTGTCCTCTGCATCCTCTGTCCTCACTCCAACTGCGTACCTTCATGTCCTCTCTAACTGCATCCATATACCTCCTCTTTGTCTTTTTTCCTGGCAGCTGCATTTCTAACATCCTTCTACCAATATACCCACTGTCCCTCCTCTGGAC
>JARVGQ010000001.1:14581497-14592591 GCA_031762355.1 Hypsolebias martinsi | reverse complement strand
TTCAGCGGGTGTGGTTTGCATTCCCACTGCACTGAGTCGGTCGAGCCAACCTTTTCCCCCCTTCGCCTGTGGTGGCGCTGCACCAAGAACTACTGAAGGAAACAACACAAAAACGGAGTAGCATCAAATTTTAGCAGTTTTAGGGTTTTGTCATTTTTCAACAATGGAATCAGCATGCGCAGAACATGAGGCAGAAGACCATGGAGAATGTTGTTTTTCACACAAGGCGGCAGACGGCTCCGTGTGAGGTAAGAGAAATGCACATTTTTTTGCACTGCACTGTAGTCCACTTCCTGCTTTTGGAGCGGTATCCGGTCCGCTTGCATTCACACTGCATTCGAACTGAGCTAGAGTTCACATCAGCTGAACCAAGACCTAGGTTTTTAGATGGACCAGAGTTCGCTTTTTTTGGTCTGCATCAGAGTTTGATTGTGCATTCACACCTCACCAAATGAACTGGACTTTCTAGGCAAATGGACTAGAGTTCGATTAAAGCGGACTAAACAGGGCTGTTGTGAATGTACCCTAAGACAGAGGGTTTTGACTGTCCACACAAAAACGTAAGGCTGGCATTTCAAGTATTTTGTTTTAACTCAGAAACTTTTCTTAATACCAGTTTGTGGCTCCTTCAATGCTATTTCCATTTGTAACCAAAATTTAAAAATTAAAAAAAAAAAAAAAAAAAAAAAACTCCTCCGTAAACACATAACACCTTCCCCTTGTGGATGGCCCCTCATTTACACAGTGCAACACACCAATCCACACATTGTGGTGGCGTCGCTGTGATGACAGAAGGGTATCCATCGGGGGCCATGGGCTCAACTGGGGCAGCAACACCAAACATGCATCAATCAGCAGCAACCGCCCAACGGGACGATGATTTGAGTGTGTGAGAGAACAAGACATGCAGCCAAGCAGCCACCATCAGACTTGCGGACGTTTCCTTGCTCTTTTTCCAAACATTCCCCGGGGTGGAGGGGACTTTTTTTTTTGTGTGTGCTGGCAACATCCACCCTCTCTGTTTACTATCCTTTTATCCGCTCCCCACTCCTCCCCCTACTCCCAATGCTCTTTTCTCCCTTCCAGACGCTCTTTCCAGAAGCGACTGTCGTGGGCCAGAATGTATTTGTTTAGCCACTGCTGCTCCACCTTCCCATCAGCCAAGAACAAATGCTTTGCCTTGGGAGCGAGAAGACGGAGAGAGGATGGTGAGGGGAAGAGGAAAAAAAAAAAGAAGAGAGCCCACAGTGGGTTGGGAGCTCTTGTTGTGGAGTGGATCTGACAGACGCTCCGAGATGACACAGGCTTGGACAGCCGATGTCTGCATCTCTCCCTGCTATACATCTGCGCCTATTTGTCTACACTCGCTCTCATTTGTGCGTCTCAGAGCAGCATGACTGTGGGTCTGAAAATGCGCTTCGACAGTGATTTAGGATTTCTTCCATCAGACAGTGCAAGCAATGTATCAGCCCGGTGAAGCTGTGGAAGAGCTCGAGATGAGGAAAGCACGGTGTATTATAATAAGACTCACTTGAGAAAATCATATTATACAGTCGGAATATGATAATTCCTACACCCTTTGCTGGAGCGGTGAACTGGTACGGGTGGTGTACTCGCAAATGTCAGCATAAATTTGCAAAATAAGCGCAACCCCTGCGTTCAGTGGGGAGAAGGAGCAGGGGCAATAAGGGTTTCAGCTGTTTTTGCGTTTGTGTGTGCATGACAATCGCTCTGCGAGAGGGGCGTGTGACGTTCTGCGCACTCCTGTTTCAGCTCGCAGGCATATGTCACCAACAAGTGTTTGAGCTAATTTACGCTCAAATGTGTTTGCAGGAGAGGCATGAGGGCTTGAGGCAAACATTAAATCCCCGTGGCATCAATCAATCCAACCTGCCTTAACGTAAGAACAGGCACATCTGTCCAATACGACAAATAAATCTATGCAAAGCTTTTCATTGTCGGTTGAAGGCTAAAACCTCGATTTGAAATCTGGTTGAAGTGAAATAAAAAGTTTAAATGAAGACCAAGTTATGTGTGCTCACATGCATACACTAACATGTTTGATATCGAAATAATACTTTAAGCCTCAGCATCTTATTTTACTACCTACTAACCCCTCAACCTTTTATTTCCAATCCATGGGTTTTAGTTCTGGCTGGCTTAAAGCCAAGCTTCTCCTTGTCCATGCATCTATTCCTCTGCCCATCTGTCCCATCTGTCTCTTTGCGTTTTTCTCTTGCCATTTGCTGTCGTTTTCTATCTTTTGCACCTTTTTCTGCTGTTTGCGATCCCCCTGTCCTACCGTCAGCGTACCTCGCAAGAATAAATAAATAGAAAGAAAAGATGACGCAAGTGCGTCAAAGGGTGCCAATTCCTTTTCACATCACAATAGTCTGACTCGCAGCCTACAACAGCTGTAGATGCCTTCATCTGCATATCTGTGAAGTGCTTGTGACCGCCAACGGGTCATCAATGCTGGAATCTGAATTAGCCCGAATCGCGGAGGTGCATTTCCATCAATCAAACGGCTGAAGCTGGACATGAAATCTGAGAGGAGACCTGCGGTTCAAAAGAAGTCGGGTCACACTTCTATGCTGTTATCTTTGGCTGTAAACGGGGAACTTATTGGACTAACTACCCCTTAACAACTGCCGTCAGAAATAGACTCTGGACTTTCACGGTCGGCTCGTTTTTGAAGAGGTGTCAGTTACGCCTGGCCTGGAGCGATGGCTGCCATGCATGTGTAAGTGTTTGTGTGTGTTAAAAAATGGGAGGAGTGGTGCTGTGGATCATTCTCCACATTTTGTACCGGGGACAGTTGGGACAGTGGCAGGCAATGGAGCTAAAGGCCAGCTAGGGGACAGTGTGTGACCTAAGTCTGCCTGCTGAACAGATCCTGTGCAGACAGAAACACTGATACAGATATCAAAGGTCATGCTCAGTAATCCAGGTATAAAAAAAATCCAACAAAGTTCACTCAGGTTATCTGGATGTTTTTTTTTATTTATTTGTTGAGATGTTTCGCCCTTCTTCCAAAGGACTTCATCAGTCCCCACAAGCAGCACACTCACATAGAGAAAAACAAGTTTGCTGGCGATAAGATGGCTTCTGGGGCCTGCCCTCTCCCCTGACAGCTCTTCTGAGGCAGCCATAGTCAAAGTGGTTCAAAGTGGATGAAGCCCTTTGGATGAAGGACGAAACGTCTTGACAAAAAAAAAGAAGAAGAAACCATCCAGATGACCTGACTGAACTTTGCTGGACTGATACAAACACAAACTGCTTGAAATTTCCATTCTCCCATTCATAGAGGCTGTAAGCCTTTCTTTGCTCTAACCAAGCCAGACCTTGTTTATTCATTTGCTACTACGTCACATCGAACCTGAATAAAAGTTCAAGAAAAACCAGTGGGCGTTCGTCTGTCTGTCAACGCTGCAAATCATTTCTTTAAGCGGTAAACGCAGGTACGCTGTTCTAGGGAGCAGGTTGTTTGATGGGGGGCATATAAAAGGGGGCAACACGGTGTGACAGCTGCACCCAGCTGGTACACGTTACTCCAAAGAGCCTTGATAATCTGCTTCCTGCTGGATCGCTGAGAGCAGGTTTATGCAGGAAAAAAGTGGAAGGTGCGATTCAACAAAAGCAAGTACTCTTGCAGTTTTTTTTTTTTAAATTATAAATCTGGGCAGTTATTAACACTTTCTGTAATCTTCAACTTTCCAGTAGATGCTTCTCTGTTCCATACAGAGGCCAATCACGGGGTTGCAGCGAGTACAGCTGCTGCCACAGCCTTCCGATTCTTGCAGAGCAGCAAACTTTCCTCTGTCAGATTAAGTAGGATTAGCTGGGTCTTGCAGTATGATGAACTTCATATGGTGACTTCCAAATAAGGGTGGGGGAAAAAAAAAGTTGAAAACTCCACTTTTTCGCAGGTTAATTAGAAGCCTCTCCATCCCCCCCCCCCCCCCCCGTGTTATACAATAGCTGCTGGCTTGTTGAGTGTATTAAAACATCACCCGCTTACTCAATTTACAGAATTGCTGTGGAGGCAAACACGTGCTGTGAAGTGCTGAAGCATGTGCACATGCAGGTGCACAGATGTAGGCTCCGTCCCACATCGCGGCTCACGCACGGCCCCACGCTCAAAGTTTCCTCATCAGGGGATGTTGAGTTCCATTGTGTGTTAAAATGGCATGCGCACACGCGGGCACATGCATAGACTTAATGGTATTTTTATCCTTCCCCAGAGCCACTCGATGGCTGCTAGCCATATCACTCGACCACAGAGGATCTACGGTCACACCAGCTCATACTTAAGACCCCCGCCCTTGTTGTGAGGGTGATTGTTTGGGGTAGTCCAGCGAAGTAGAATGTGTGGTGATATGAAGGGGCTCTAAAATAGGTGGTGGACGTTAGAGGTGGGGGGTAAGGCCGAATACGGAAAGAATTTAGTCCGTTATCAACCACTGTCTGCAAAGACTACAGAGGACACACAGCAGAGACCCTGGAAATGTGAGCACATGACAGGGCCAAAGGCGTGCACACACTCACACTGGCTCCTCACGCAGGGTTTTTCCTCCTGAGGCGAGGCTAAAGCATCCAATCTCACTCTTTCTTGTCTATCTTTGGCACTGATAAAGGCTTATAATGAACTGGGGACTGGAACTCAGTCCCAAGACTGATGGCTTTATGGCCCCGGCCAGATCATCACCCTCTGTGGACTTCGCTTGCCACCGGGTGAGAACAGTAAAATAGTGCCAGAGGGAAAGAAAGGAACAAGAGGGGAGACAGGAAAAGAAAGGAGGGTGTATATGTGTGTGTGTTTGTGTGTGTGTGTAAAGATTAAGGTTTTACACTCTAACCTTTGAGAAGCATTTTGCAACACAGTCCTCGGTTTACTACAGACACATTTTCTTAGATCTGTGCCGAACTAAAGCTGAAATAAATACCCAGAGTTTGGATAAAGCTGCCTCGTGTCATGGCCAAAAGCCAAAGAAGGGACAAAGGTCCTCCTGAGCTGATCATCCCTGACCCTATCTCCTCGTTTTGTGCTGCGATACAACGCAAAACTGCATTTGTAAACCAGTGACAGTTGTAAAATTTGTTTAGGTCGCATTCAAGAATGTGATAAGGTGCTGTGCTTGCTGGTGGGAGTGGGGGGTAAGCTGTTTTTCCAGCTCACCTGCTGTCCTTTAGAGTAATAGTAGGTCATAAATGATTCAATTTCTCTAAGCTTTACTTACCTCAAAAAGATTGGAAGCTTCATTCCCGTACTGAGAGGAAATGATCTCCGATTGGTCACTGTACCACTTAAGGCCACCCAGGAAGCTGTCCGCATCGAGGTCGCTGACGTCCAGCTCTGAGAGGTCGAGTTCAGGGAGGTCCGGGCAGAGGGGCTGGTCTTCACCAACCAAGGCAGCACACTGGAGGAAACAGAACAAAGATGGCGGCAAAGAAATAAAATGTCTGGTAAAAGAAAACAAACGTCAAATTATTCAAGACGGCTTTGGAAGCAAATGAAATTGGAAAAACGGTTGCAACCTGTCCAGGGTGTACCCCGCTTCTCGCACAGTAGTAGCTGTACCAGTGACCCCCACGACCCGAAAAAGAAGAAGCAGGTAAAGATAATGGATGGATGGTTCTTGCTAAACCCGATTACATGATATTTGTGCGTCACATGGTATGACTCTCGCCAGCCACAATTAATCTATAACTTTTCCAACTATTGCCATATTTATTATTAGCATGGCATCTCCGACAAGCTGCAGGTCAGCTGCTTTTTGTAGAACGAGCAACTTGTTTCCACTCAGCTTCGCTCGACCTCCAGCATACTGTGTACACTGCTGCTGCTGGTGGCCCCCTGACTACACGCCGCCTGTTGACAGTCTGCTATTCACCAGCCTCTTTTATGTAATGTAGCCAATGTGTACTGTTTGTAGCAGCTGCTTCTGCTTCCTCCACATGCAAACCAACAACCCTGGCCTGGCTGCAAAGGAGAGCGGTGAACTGGAGCTGGATAGGTCCCCTGACAAGAGGAGGCAGCAAGATGACAGATCACTGTTTCCTAAAGATGAATACTAGTATGAGCTGTGTGTGTAGTATAAACCAGAGCTGAACATTGTTGGGAAAACAGCTGCAATAAACCCACATTTTCCACCTTCTTTTCTTATGTCCTCAGGGCACGCTCTGGTCTCCATCTTGGCCATTATCATTTAAATTAGTCGTGGGCGTTTAGAGCAACAATCTGACTACCAAATAGATTTAATATAAACCATTTGAGACGTTGATCTTTTGAACAATTATAATCCGATAAGATATTACGATACCAGCATGATGCTAATGACAATACACACATATCATGCAACAATATCTAATATTTTGTCAACGATACAGGGTTTTACAATGACATTACACAATATTACCAGACCAATATATGATATTATGATGACGATGCATGACAGTTTGCTGACAACACAATATTGTGATGATGACGATGCATGATAGTCCAAGAACTATGATGTAATACTGTTTATGTATTGCAATGACTACACCATATTGTGTAATCGATACACTATTGTGATGATATATGCTAAATGTATTGTGCAGCCTTTGATCAGATCTTTTGGAAAGACAGTTGTTTTCAATGTGTAACAGCAAAAATTAAAAGAGCAATGTAAACAAATAGCCCCAGAACTTTTACTGGCCTTTGAGTCAATGCCTTTTTTAAATAAAGGTTAAAAAAAAAAGATGTTTAGACTCTACTCCATCCAGTCATAATGTTAAGCCTTTCTTCCTGCGGTCTCAGTTGAAACACACTCATAAGTTAGCAGGGGCGTTTTGGAATGCCACAGGGAGGCGTAAAGAAAGATATAGAAGACAGATATCCCTGGGGGGAAGCCGTGAGGTATTTTGGCCCACAGACTTTTCAAGTCGGGGTTCGACTCGAGGCAAAAGCTGAGAGAGAAGGATGCTGTGCCAAGTGGGGGGGTGGGGGGGGGTGGGGTAGAAACCCCGTCCAGACATCGGTGTCACAGTTCATGTCCTCAGAATGTGCCAACACCACACGGTGGCTGTGACGAGGGGGGGAACGGGTCAGCGGCATTCGGTGAGGGCTCTGATCCAGTCAGTCAGGACGCAACTGCAACCAAACGTTCAGATATTTACGCGCTGGACGTCCTGTTCTGTTATCTCCTGACTTTCTCGGGTAAACTAATGAAATAGCGCCGCCGACCAGCTCCACAGAGCATCAGGGTGCAGCGCGCAGCGCAGCGCGCCGGTGATTTACGCACAGCGCCGCACACCAAAACACCTGCTCGGATGCTTATTAGCTAAAACCCCCTGATGGCAGCTTTCTTGCCTGACTGGCTTTCATTTTGCAAACATGAGAAGAAGAAAAAACAGCAAGAATCGATCTGATAATAAGCTTTCAGCTCAAACTCCCATGGAGCTGAATTATGGCGAACGTTTCCAAAACAAAACAAAACAAAACAAAAAATCTGCAAGTTTGTTCCTGGAGCTCTTCGAAAAACTGTGAAGCCCCACGGGATCAAAATAAAAGTCAACTGGAGCCAACGATTATTAAACAAGATAAATGTAAATAAAACCTGAGAGAAGTCTCCGACTTGATGTGGATGCGGCTGCGCTCCGGTCCGGCAGCGCTCCATGCGCCTTTTGCACCGAGGATGCTCCTGCGCCAAAAACGCGCCGGGAAAGAGTCAAAAACAACAAGAACTATCCGGACAGAACTCATCAGAGGAGGGAGGGTCGTCCGTGGGGACCTGACTTCAGAGACATTTCGGCAATGAAAGCACCTCTCTGCACCCACACGCACGCACAGACGGAGCAGATCCTCTCGTGGCAGTTTTTGGCCACGACTAATAAAGATTCCCTCTTGTCATGTGTGCATATGAGTATGGGTGGGTGTGTGTGTGTGGGTTTGGATAGATCCCTCGCATCCTCAGCCGCGTCCAGACGCGCACCTACACCCGCGAGCCTCGGACAGCAGAGACTTGTCCACGAGTCCAGTCAATAAAATAATAATAATAAAAAAAAAAAAAAAGCTCCAGGGCGATAAGGGTTATTTTCTCACCTCTAATTCTCTCCACACAGAGTCCTGGTTACACCTGTCCCACGCCATTCAGCCACTGTGAATGACGGTCCCCGAAAAAAACCCCAAAAAGATAAAAAAAAAAAAAAAAAAAAGAAGTTAAAAAAAAAAAAAAAAAAAAAAAAAAAAAAAAAGCACACTAATCCACTCGCGCTTCCCACTCGCTCTCGCGCAGACGACTGCTGCCCCTCGCCGAGAATGAACCGAGGGCACCTGTCTTACAACTGCTCTCCATCACATGACAAAGCTATTAAAAGTAGGCAGGGGAGTGACTCGGTGTGCGCTCCGCTCGGCCCGGTGACGCGCGCGGAGCGGGCGGAGTCTGGCACGAGTAAAAATCCTCCTTACGCACACACACGCACATGCGCACACGCGCGCGCGCAGACAATTTGTCCCGTTTTACTTCAGCACAAGACGCAGTCTGTCAAACGTCAAATTAAACGTGACCGTTATACTTTGTGCGCGCTCGTCCGTCTGTCTGTTAGCAAAATATTTAACAAATCCCAGGACGGATTTTTTACCAAACTTACAAAAAGTAGTAATTAGATTCATACATTTAAGTGATCTGCGTTTGGAATCAATTCAATTTAAGGTGGCCGCCTCAGCCGATCATCCTCAGGAAACACGTAAATGGTTATGAATCAATCAGTTTGACAGATTTTGAACTAAAAGTTGGCGTGGTGGTAGCTGAGCCTGATCCACAACTCAAATCCTGAGCGCTAATTGATTACATAAAAGTTGTGTTTAAAACTTATCAATAAATACTGGAGTAATGCTGTCTGTCTGTTAGCAAAATATCTAATGAGCCACTACACATATTTAAATGAAACTATGAGAAAATAGTCAATTGATGTGCCTCTACCAGTGATTAACATTTAGACTCAATCCAATTCAAGAAGGCTGCCACAGCTAAGTGACATTAGCTAACACAAAAATGGTTATACATCAGTCATTTTAATAAATATAAAGCAAAACTTTGATATGGTGAGAGTGATTGAAAACATATAAGCTGATTGTCTTGCAAGATTTCATGACATTGTGCATAATGTTATGTTCAAGGTTTCAGCAAAACAGCTACAACTCTGTCATCTTGCTTCATGACATGGTCTTAGTCTGAAACCTTTAATGCAAAACACAGCAGGTGATATGCGTTCCTCCAAGGACGGCAATAGCGTCACCTGAAATGGCAAAGTGTTATAGTAGTTTTATTTTATTTTAGACATTTTTGTCACCCATTGTCCTCCATTTGTATTGGGATATGTTTGAAGAATACAAATTGATCCAATACAAGCAAACCAAACAGAAGTTTAAAAAGTTGGAAACAAACAGCCTTGCTTAAAAAACAGATTATAAAAGTTTACTTTTTTAGGTTTGTTTAATTAGGATTTTAGGATTTTTTTTTTTGGGGGGGGGGGGGGGTGAAATTATGTTTCTTCTTTAAACTTTAAAACGTACAAATAAATTCTCAGCACAAGCACATTAAAACAACAGACCTGGAATCTCTTGAAGGAATGCATATCGCCCGCTGCCTTCTGTGTAGGACCTTCAAACTAAAACCATTTTATGTTGGGAAACGATGCAGTAGTTTTGGTCCACCATGTTACACACAGTCGAATGCAAAAGGAGATCTAAGATGTGGTTGCACTCAGAGAATTTGTTGTGAATGACTCTCGGCTACTACCACGTCAAATTTTAGCTCAATGTCTGTAAAACTGTGTTCTCTAAGCAGACATATTGAATTGGACTAATGTCAACAGTTAATCAGTTTTAGAGGTAAAACCAGTGATTTGAGTGACTTTCAATAAAATGTGTCCCTTGGTTCATTAGATATTGTGCTGACACAACACCCACCGCTGAAGGGTAGGTGGTACTTAAGCTTTAAAGCTAAGCAATTTCCGGTTCCCAGCGTCTAAATCAACTTGTTTCATTGTAATACAATCTATTGTTTGGTTTAATGCAATACGGTAGTTTAGGTGGCATTGGGAAAACTATGAACAATTAACATCTTACCTGTTGTAAATAGCATTTAAACCAACCTCACTTTGAACAAACAGAGTTTAAATTTGACCAGGCTAACAATGGCGAGCTAATAGCGCCTTTACCTTACCCTGTGCCTGCTCGCTCTCTTCAGAAAATGGATAATCTGAGCAAAACAAAACCAAAATGGATTGCTGCTGCATTAAAACAACTCCAGTTTCACCACTTTCATAGCAGTTCACACAAACTTTTGCTTTACTATCAGTTTCCATTTTACTTGTTTGCTTTTGTAGGATGTTGTGGTTATTTTCAAGTGCAAATATTGGCAGGAATATCACATTTTATTTTATTTTTTATTAATTCAACCTTTATTTATAGAGTCTAGTCTCATTGAGCCACAAGGGCTCATTTACAAGAGAGACCTCTTTTAAACAAAGGACACAGATGTGGTACACACAACAATAGACAATCATAAAAAGCATATAAAATGAAGTAAATAGAAAAAATGAAAACAGTGTAAAACACTAAAAACAGGAACATGTCTGCATTGGTGTTTGCCAAGAACTTAACAGTTGTTTAAAATCCCTTCGAGAGGTCAAGAGCATCAGATCTTTTTGTAAGGTGTTCCAGGATACAGGAGCAGAGTAAGAGAAGGCTCTTTTGCCAAGTTCAGTCCACATTGAGGGAACACTGCAGGTAATTATGTCCTGAGAGCGCACGCTGTAGCTGCACTCACCTTGTGGCATATAGAAGAAGATATATGAAGGCAAGAGATCAAGAACTTATTTAAAAATGAAACTGTGTAAAATAGAAGGAAGCACTGCTGGGGCCGACTTCCTGTTTGTAAACACCATCCCTTTAGTTTCATCAGCAATTAGCACAAGTTTAAAGGCTCCAGTACAGCTCTGCGTACGACTGTACGCCGCTCCGTACGCGCGTACTGAACGCAGGCAGTTCACCAACACAGCTCTGCGTTCAGACAGCTCCACAGAGCGTTTACCTACGGGACAAAT
>JARVGQ010000001.1:14449140-14469016 GCA_031762355.1 Hypsolebias martinsi | reverse complement strand
CCATGGAGAATGTTGTTTTTCACACAAGGCAAGCTGACGGCTCCATATGAGGTAAGAGAAATGCGTGTTTGTTTGCCTTGCGCTGTGGTCCACTTCCTGTGTGTAGAGCGGTGCCCGGTCTGCTTGCATTCACACTGTACTCGAACCGTGCTCGAGTTTTCTTCTACCGGACTGAGACCTAGGTTTTTAGACGGGCCAGAGTTCGCCTTTTTGTTCCGTGACAGAGTTCAATGGCATGTTCACACCTCCCCAAATAAACCAGACTTCCTAGGCAAACGGACTAGAGTTTGGGACAACGGGGCTGGTGTGAATGCACCCTAAGCCTGCAGTCAAAGAGCAAACTGCTTTGTTAGGAAAATATGAGAATAAGATCTCTAATATAAAATGGAGCTAGGTTGTTGATGGCTTTGTAGGTTAAAAGTAAGATTTTGAATTATATTCTGAATTTGACAGGAAGCCAATGTAGAGAAGCTAAAACTGAAGAGATATGATCTCTCCTACAACTCCCATTAAGAGCAGCAGCAGCATTTTGGATCAACTGAAGACTTTTTAAAGATGTTTTTGGACACCCAGACAACAAGTTTAAAAGAGCTAATAAAAATAACTACAATTGAGACACTTTTTTAGCATACGGTCACCACTGACTATGTGAAACAACAAATATACAAGCATGCAAGATGTTAACATTTTATGGAAAACTTGGAAAGCAAGACAGTGTAATATTTGAAAATTTGTCAAACCATTTTCAAAAGTAATAGGAGAAAATGAGCTTAAACAAATAGAACATGTAAGTAAAGCAAATTATCAAGCAAGTACGGTAAATGTGTTCAAAAGCAATGTCTACTTGTTATGAATAAATACTTTCCCAAGATGGCTTTTTGACTTGAAGGCATCCACCAAAACCTTTTCTTGTACAATACATGACTTGAAATTAAACGGAAGGATGGTGTGGGGATTTTTTTTTATTTAAAAAAGGACAAAATCAAGTCTTTGCAATTCAAATGGTCAGAGTCACTTGTTTTAAATGCATTTATACTCCTGCACAGTTTGGTCTGAATTACTGGTTTATTTGGTTTGCTGTTCTAAAGCATACAGTCTCTCTTAAAATTGTATTTTCGGTATTATTTCTGCAAAAGACGAGAAAAACATTCATGCTTCTCGTAACACAGATATAAATTAATGTAAATCTACGAACACTGACATTTGTTTGTCACTGGATTTATTATCCAACAGGGATATTTCCAAAACATTTTCCTGAAGCTAATTATCTGTACATTGAGGAATTAATATGAAACCCATGTCAGGACCATAGAGGAAACATACATAACTCAACTACGGTTACAAGGTAAACAAGCAATGCATGTTCTTTTGCATAAATAAAATGGTTCCAGTTTTTCAAGAGTTGAACTGCCCAGACCAGTCATTCGAACGTAAACTGAAGGATGATGTTGGGACTACGCCCTGTTCCACACACTACCATGACAAGAGAAATCCATCAGTTTGTTTACCTAAAGAAGAGACCTCGCATGTGTACATTCACATGGACATTCCTGTGAATTAAACATAAAAAGCAAACTGTAACAATATCAATAGATTAAAGATAACATTTGCTTTTAATTTACTGAAAAAAGTGGCAAACATGCAGAATTCAAAACCTGTGGATTTGTGGCTATAATGGTGTCTTCAATTACATTAATAAACTGTATCTGTGTTATTGGGCTTTTGAATAGTCCCTTTTTAAACCAGCTTTCCACACAAAGCATCAGTATTAATTACTCTTGCATCACAATAACCCTTTGCTTAGGACTGTTGGTGCTGATGGGTTAACATTGATGTTTTAATAAGTCTTAATTATTTAAATTTTCCAAAGTTAGGCAACATTTACCAGTAGGTGAGTGTGTGCAATGCCCTGCTTCATTCAGGCACTGACTTATTTTTCCTCTCAGCTCACAACGATTCTCTTGCTTTCACAAGCACAAAATATCATTAAAAACATAGTTGATTTTTTTCTTGCATAAATACTGAGAATGCAAGAAGAGACCATCCAAAATGTTTATTACTGACACAATCTAGATGGCAGACATGATTACATTGGAAAAGTATTGTCATGCTAGACACCAAAGTTTAAATAAGAGACAAGCAGCAGGATTTTTTTTTTTCAATAACGCTTCAAACACAAGTTATTTGTGTTTCCTGAGAAATTCTAACATTTGTTTGAAAAAGTTGTTATGGTTCAATCCACTTTTACCCCTACACTTCACATGTTCAGAGGTGTGATGTAGGAGAAGGGGCAAAGTGCCAAAACTATCTGACATTTTAAAAGGAGATTTTTTTTTACAGTGCACTTCAAACAAAGTGCTGCACTGACGAAGAAACTCAAACTTTATTTTTATTTAAAAATAAAAATAATAATGTCACTGCAGCTACTGTAACTTTTAGCTTGGATGTATTACAATGTATTATGCTTGTTAGCATTGTTAATTTTCAGTACCAAGCACAAACATGTCTGCTATAATTAATAGGAATGCAATATACATTGACACAATGACTTGGTGTCTTCTACAGGTCTGTAAGTTTAAGACACTGCAGGCCTCTAGCAGTAACATCACATTCACACAGTTAATCTGGTTAGGACCCAGAACACCTAATTAGTAACCCAAAGTGTACGTTTTTTTTTTTTAACTAAATGTTTCCTAAAAATTGCTCATATTTCACCCTCACATGCAAATAACATGTTGCACTTGTGAAAGCTATTGCCAGCATCAACTCTAGTCCCCTGCTTTTATGCTTTTTAATATTTAATTTCACAGTCCTGATTATTAAAAGCAAACCTGAGCAAGAACAGATTTGCGTCGGCTCATACACAGCCGATGAAAAATGTATACATGTATATGGAGCCAAAAAAGGTATGAATTTTGTTTGAATTTATCAATGTTATAAAACTTTAATAATGAATCCCTGGGGCCTGATACAGGTCCATACATATTTCTACCTGTGCTGCAGGTTATTGACTGAACACTGTGAACACTATAGTAGTCTAAGAATATTTGTATTTTTTTTTTCTGTATAAATAATGTTTCACATCCAACCAGTTAAATATACAATGCTCTGGAAGTTAAAAATTAAGGCTCTTCCATTCTCATTGGTGAAATACATTGTCATTTTAAAAAATTGCATTATATTTCGGTCAACATTCTTTGTGTTCCCCCACAAAAAAAATTAGTCTGCCTTGAATCATCATGTGATGAACAGGTGTGGATGATGCAGGTTATAAAAAAATACTAAAATAAAATAAATAAGTGAATAATAATAACAGTAGGAGGATTAATTATTAGAATGGGTAGAGGTAGGGCAGCCAACTCGGGACCCAAATGTCCCAGGTTTGATCCCCAGTCATTGCACATCTTGTCTTTTTTTTTTTTTTTTTGCTTTATAATCTGTGTTTTGCTAATCTGACATCTTTGTTTTAACTTGTTAAAAAAATCTGTATCTCTCTCTTATGATTGTCTATTTTTGATTGTGCAAGGATAGTCTACTGTTGCTGTTGTCATCATTCTTTGTTTGTAGCCAGGTCTCTCTTGTAAATGAGTCCTCAAGGCTCAATGGGATTAATCTGCCTAAGTAAAGGTTGAATGAATGTGATATAGCCAAGGATTATTGTCTGTAGGTTGGCTGTGTCTATTCTTAATATCATATATTTACATATATTGGATACAATTTCAAATGTTTTTTTTTAAATGATGCTACTTCACATTGTCTAGTATTACAGTACTGTATATGTTTCATTTAAACTTTTATTTTTTAGGGGGTATTACGTCGTCGTCGTACCTTTGAAGAAGCAGCGCACCGGAAAGTTTTTGAAGCCTTGGGACAGTCCTGATGAGATGAATTTGGAGGAGGTAAATTCCAGTAGATTATCTGATTATATTGGCTCAGTTTACCACGTGAAAAACAGACACTTCAAGCCATTTTTGTGTTATCACAGCCGACTTTGTAACTCAAGCTGCGCACCTGAAAGCACATGCCACATATTGATTTTTTTTCTTCAAAAACAGGAGTAAATAGGTCGAGGCAGGTAAGAGGGCAAGAGAGATGGCAGACAAGTCTTTTTGATTGACGCAAATGGCTTCAGAGAGCACTGTTCATATGGAAATGAGAACATGAAGTAGCCATCAATTGCAATGCAAACTCCAATCCCGTCCCCACCTCCTCCTCTTTGTGTCTGCAGTAATTACCTGGAGAGCTGCATCGGGCCTTCGTGGCTCTTCTCGTTCCAGGCAAAGCTCGTCTACTGCATATGCACAAAACACTTGACGACTTTTATATTTAGCCGGTTGAGATAATTCTGGAGTTCCTGTGCATCGCATGCAAATGACAGCTTTTACCGCTACATGCTTTAAGCCACTTCATCTTATCTTTTAGATTAGTGTTACGTTTATTATAATGTCAGTGTGATGCAAAACAGTAAGACTTCTATTTCCGTGTTATAAACCTCGCAGTATTTCACGTGACTTGAAGGATAAAGGAAAATACGGGGTGTCTCATCTGACAATGCCTCTGCAGCTCATGCCCACAGGCCCATGTCTGCAGCCTTGACCGATTGCCCAAAAGTCACGCCTCTGTCAGAATTTATTTGTTTGTCAATATTGGCACTCACCTTTTCACAACTTTTCCCAAGGGCAGCTAGATTTAGCCATGTTGACAGGAGAGATGATTGAAGACATTATCAGGCAGCACCAACAGCCCCGCAGCCAAACAAAGTGCACACACATGCACACACACTGCTCTGTGAATGACAGCCTCCCGTTACATGCACACTGCATGCGCACGCAATCATCCATTGGCACGAGTCGGATATATGTGTTCAGACGCGGGCTTGATTAGCATAATCATCATTCAGGCTTTGTACTTGAAATTTAAAATCTGTTGATACAAGCTCGTGTGAAGGGCACCGTTCTTCTTTCAGCTGTTGGGAATCTTTTTATTTCCTGCTGCATCAAAAATATAATGTTTGTAAATTATGTATACAAATAAAAAGAAAATTATTTGATATGTAAAACAATGATGGAAAAATGCCCACTCTCTTTCAGTTGTAGGGTTTTAAATGTAGGACATCATAAAATTGATCTGGTTTTTACCAGGTCTACAAGAATAATTGTACAAAAACACACAACAGATTCCTTTATTTCACAAAAAAAAAAGGCAAAATGGAGAAGCTGTGTGACAAATTAAGTCCAGTCCATGATCCAGCAGCTTGTAAAACCACCTTTAGCAGCAATAACCTGAAGTAGTTGTTTTATGGCACTGCCGGTCTCTAAAATGCTTGTGGAGGAAATTCGGCCCGCTCTTCTTTACAACATTTCTGCTGTTCATTGAGGTTTTTTTAGACACTAGTTTATACACACCTCCCTCACCTTGTTGTGAATTTGATGACGAATCCACTCAAGGGAAGGCTGGGTGTCCTAAATCTAACAAAGTTAGGTTGGATCCTCTGGACGGATTCTTCTTTGTTGAAACGTTTCGTCTTTTATCCAAAAGACTTTGTCAGTCTGAGGAGCTGCAACAAACTCAGTCTTATAAATAGCACCTCTTCATATTGGATCAACCAGTTTGCTGGTCACATCCAGAACCAGCTGTTCACATTCAAAAAGAGGACCATCAGCCTAACAGTTGCTTGTTAGTGCTCTGATGACCACTTGTTATTCACAAGGGGCTGAGTGATACTGGAAATAACTGCACTGTAAGAAGGGGACAGTTGAACACTAAGACCCATCCCGTTGAACGATGGATGTTTTTTGTTGTTTTTGTGTTATGGGTTTTTTTTTGTTTTGTTTTGTTTTTTCCACAAAGATGGCTTCCTTCACTCCTCTCCTTTACAACTCTCATAAGTTTGTTGCAGTGCCTCAGACTGAAGACGCCATCTTTGGATAAAATATGAAACGTTTAAACAAAGAAGAATCGGTCCAGAGGGCTGTCCAAACATTTCCATATCTGGGCCAAAACTATTAAGATTTAATAATTTGTGGGCCACAAAAATGTGAATTTAACTCTCATTACAAACAATATTTTGAATAAAGGACAAATTTACTAATGTTGGTGGAGAAAGAGTTTTAAATTGTTGTAGATTCAAATCGTTAAAAGCCTCATAAACACTAAGCTTATATTTTTTATTAAAAAAGGATTTGATTTGTTGGGTCTACATTTGTTGTTTTCTTGTGTTTGGAAAGTTCATTTGAGTCTGTTCTCAACAACAAAAGCGTAATATGAGTAAGCGTCCTTTTAAAAAGGGGGTTGATCAGTCTTTTGGACCATGGACAACCCAAAAGACTGGTCCAAGTTCTGAAAACTAGTTCAGCTGTCAGTCGCTACAACAGATTCGTAGAAGGTTTGATAAAGTTGATCAGCTCGATGTAGATGATACCACTTTATATTCATTTAAAAAATGTCCAATTTTCCTCTTGATTTTAGCAACTGCAATAATTAGACAAGTTTTATGATTCATTATCCCAAAGTCCTTATGGTAAAACTCAGTAAAAGATTCTGGTGCTTTGCAATGGTTTATTATCTGGGTGTCCATATAATTCTTTAAAAAGTCTCAGTTAATCCAAAATGCTGCTGCCAGAGTCTTAACTGGAGTTAGTAGGAAATCATATCTCTCCAGTTTTAGCTTCTCTCAAATGGCTCCCTGTCAAGTCCAGAATTGAATTAAAAATCTTACTTCTAACCTACTAAGCTCTCAACAACCTAGCTCCATCTTATATTTGAGATCTTATTGTTCCATATTTTCCTAACAGAGGACTTCATTCTCAGACTGCAGGATTACTCGCGGTTCCTACAATTTTCCAGAAGCAGAATAGAAAGAAGATCTTTCAGTTGTCAGGTTCCTCTCTTGTGGAAACAACTTCCAGTTTCTGTCTGTGAGGCTGACACATTGTCCAGTTTCAAGTCTTTCCTTTTTGATAAATCCTATAGTTAGGATTGGCTTGCTATGCTGCCTTAAGCTTAGACTACTGGAGGACAAATTGACGTAATTTCTTTAAATGATTTGTTAAAATTAAATAGTTTTCATTTGATACTATTCCTATCTTAACATGTGATTCTCGACCTGCCATTGTGTATCTGTTCCTATCTAACCCAGCCGGTTGAAGCAGATGGCCTCTTGTCCTGAGCCTGGTTCTGCTAAAGGTTTCTTCCTCATGAGGGAGTCTTTCCTTTCCACTGTCACCTTCATGCTTGCTCAAGATGAGAGTTCTGTGATGAAGTTCACAACAAAAAAATAAATAAATCACAAAATCACTCCAAGGGCTGCAAATGGCCCTTGGGCCACACTTTGGACACCCGTGATTTAAACCCTTACCAGATTGACTAGCATCAACATTTGACTCTCTAAGGTTGTTTTTTTTTTTAGAACCTGATCATTTTTATTAAGTACTGATGTGTAAAACCTGACAACTGAAGGAGGGTAAACTGTATTTTTTCTTGACTGTAGCTCAGAAATCAAAATGTGAAGCAATTTGTTGGCAACATGTCTAACTTTTATGTTCATCGTGCACATGCTACACTCATATCCAGAAAAAAACAAGGTTAGAGCTCTGAACTCTTATCAAATACTGTTAAATTGGGATCTCTCCTGATTATATTTGTCAGCGCATTTAGGCAGAAAAGCTTTTGATTGTATCAACAAGAGAAAAATAAAAAAGGACCAACGTAAGTTTAGAACTAATGCAGTTTCTTTCATACTGTTTGAAGCAGTCAGATAATCCTCAGCTGTTTTAAATGCAGGAAATCCACACAGTCTTTTAATCTCACAATCTTTTTCACTCCCCAAAAACAGATGGAAGTAATTGATCTTTCCTCTAATGTTCTGCCTTTCTTTTTTTTTTTTTTTTTTTTTTTTTTTTTTTTTTTTTTTTGGCAATCAGCGTTTTTCAGCTTGGCAATCAGAAAGAGATAGGGAGATTCAGAGTTTGTGGACATGTTTTCATGTGGAGCGTGCCTCCCCACCTTCTGAACCGTCTGCTTCTTTCACCGTAGCTGCTGAAGGAGATAAACCGAACGAGCAGAGGCCTTCGCTTCCAGAGGCACACCGAACCCAAAGCGTACATCGCGGCGTACTTCAAAGACCTGCCCAAAGAGTTCACCCTGGGAGATGGCAAGATCTATGGAGACTTTGAAAACAAGCAGCTCCAGAACAGCCAGGAGTACATTTTCTTTGTGCTCGCCGTACTAGAGATGTCTGAAAATGTAAGTTTTTATCTCAACTTCATACTTTATACTCGAGTTGATCCACACACTCAAGTTTGTTTGTTTCACTTCTGTTCTTTGTTCTATAAACTGTTCAAAGTCGGTTAAATACACTTTGTTTTGGCCAAAAGGTCAAAGTTTGCCTTTGGCCATATGTGAGAGTTGGAGCACTCGTGAGGTTTCGGCTTGAAATCTTCAAGCAGCAGCTGCGGCGGGCCCAAGAAGCTGACCCTTGCTGCTTCAGGGCGAGAAACCCCTTAAGACCCGAGCTGATCGCGAGAACACCTCGATAACGGAGCTTCTCTTTAATTGCATCCTACGTGTGGTCCACCTTATCTCCGCTGCAGCAGCTAGTGGGTGTGTGTGTGTGTGTCTGGACGAAGAACCAGAAAGCAGCGTGATTAGGCAGCCGCAGGCGAGATGATGGATTTGATGAGCTCCAGGGTTTATAGTGCTGCCACTCACTCTCTTCACTAACCCTGAGTTCAGGTAGAGCAAAGAGACCCATAATGGACAGAGGCAAATCTTTAATTTGCCCACTGAGGCATACATTTTCTTCCCTCAAGACCATTTTTTATCCTTACTTCGAATATAAAACGGTTCAATCGGCTCTCTTCTGTACAGGAGAGAAAGTGAGATAATTGTGATTGACCGGGCTGCAGCTTGGGATGAAGTAGTCGCAGGAAAACGTTTTGTTTTATTTTTATCTGCACAAATAATCTCACTGAGACACAATTTGTTCTCAACAGAGACCTGCTCTACAACATAATGATGTAGAAAGAATATAATGTTCATCAAACAGAGGCTAAATCAAATGCTAGAATCAAGAAAACTGGCTGTGTTCTAGCCATTCTACAAGCAGGACGCCCCGCCCTGTCGACAACGGATGGCACTGGTATGGCGCTAACCTAGCTGCGTGCAATACAGATGTGCTAGCTAAAAAGATACAGAAAGAAGCTCAGTTTCCCTCATGCTGAGCTGTCTTCACCACCCTCACTCTAAAACTCTTGATACAAAACAGCACGTGCAGAGATGAGTGCCCTGCCAAGTCAAGACCAGTCTTTAAAATTAGTTTAAAGTCCATGATTGAAAGTAAGTTGAACAATCACATGTCACTTTGGGTCATGCAAAAGTTTTAAACAAATGTGTTTTACAGTAGTCCCTTGTTTATTGCGGGGCTTACATCCCCCTCCCCCTTGCAAAGTAGCAACATTAAATTTATTTTAGCATTTATATATTTTAAGGCTTTAGAAACTCTTCCCACCCACTTGCGATGTTCTAAACTCTTAAACCTATGTCATTTTAACAACATATTGTACATGTAGCTACTAAATTTTACTAACCAGCTCGGCAGAACAGCAGCGACTCGGTTCTGATCGGTTCCGCTCCAACTTGGTTCCGTTCCAGCAGACGCACCCTGACCGTTCTGGTTGGCTCTCTGGCTCGGGGTAGTGGCGGTGGGCTCCAGAGATCCTGGACCTACAGCAGTGCGTCCTTGCTCGGAAGTCCTTGTGAGCCAGCTAACAGCTCTCGAGTTCGCCAGTGGGTCTGGGGATCTGGTTCTACTCTGGTCCCGTGTGGCTCTCTGAATCTGCTGAGCACTAAAGTCACTGTAAAGGACCAAACTTTTTTCTGATCAGATCAAAACTTTCCTCTAAGTATTTCAATAGAAGGCAATGGGGCTTCTGGGCGGGGCACTGTTGACTTCTGGTAAATGTAGTCCTTATGAGTGGCAAGACAGTGTAGGCTTATTGATAGAAAACTACAAAATGGTGGCGCCTGTTCGAAGTCTATTTTTTTTTTGTTAACTTTTTTAATGTACAGTATTCCATACTGTCCCAATCACGTGAAGAATATTAAAGTTCACAATCGTGTGTCGTGTACATTTTTTTTTCCTCGTGTTCAATCTTACTTTGAAAAATTGCAAAAGAGTTAGTCCGCAAAAGTCGAACCACAAAATATCGAGGGACTACTGTACAATTTGTGACCAATCGGAATACATGTTTAGGATGAATGTACCACACCAAGCTCTAGCTTTAACTTTCAATATTTGTAAAACTGACTCAGTTATAGCCATTTTTGTGTTCGCTCATGTTTAACTGTGACGTCCATCCTAAACTGGCTTCAAATCACTGAGTTGCTGCATTTATTTTTCTGTTCTCAGGTCATGTACGCCACCAGCCCGTACTCCGACCCTGTTGTTTCAGCTGACATTGATCCCCAGCCAATCATCGATGAGGAGGAGGGCCTCATCTGGGTGGTGGGCCCTGTGCTAGCCGTCGTCTTCATCATATGCATCGTCATCGCCATCCTTCTCTATAAGAGGTGAGGAAATGAAGCGATAGCTATCTCAGACTGAACCTCCAGTAAAGAAGAGATGAGGATGGTGCGAGACGTCTCATACACTGCAGCCGCACGGTTACTTATATATGAGCATTTAAAATTCATGCTACATATAGCCAGTCAACATTCATTAAATATTTACCTCTCAATAAACTGATACACTCACACGGGCAAAGATTTGAACATAAAGCCCAAGGCGCATTGATCCTCTCACTAACCGTGACCTTCACTCCGTGTAGCGCACGTTAAATCTCACAAGTAGCTCCAAACATGCTGCTGCCCAAAGTGTCAAGCCGTCAAGTGCAGGCGCACACAGTCCTTAAAAAAAGAGAAAACGAGACGTGTCTGCTGACTGAAAGCTAATCAGACACAGCCCTTCCTTCAACACACTCACAATCTTGCCTGACAGTGTGGCAAACACTTCCTGTAATGCACTTTCTCACTGAATCAAAACGGTCTGCATATCCCCCACCCCCACCCCACTCTGTGATAGTGAGCGCCCGTAATGTCACTGCTCATCAGTCAAGCATAGAAGAGAAGAGCTTCGACTATCTGCTGCTTGTCACTGCATGTGTGTGAAGCTTCGGAAAGACCCCGGGGTCCCAGCCGTTCTAACCCCTGCCTTTTCCACCGCTCCCCATATTCCACCCATCAGGGTCGCCTCCTCGTTTTGATCTCATGCTCCTTCCTATACTTTATTTGTCAGGACATGCACAGCTTACAAACACGCATTCCTTCAATATCCCATCTCCTCTCAGCTTTTACAGACAGATTCCCTGCACCGTTCGTTCCATCAAATGTCCAGGCCTAAGCAGATTTTTACTGGAGTCCTCAGGTGTAATTTTAGGGGGCGAGATTAGGAACTGAAGAGTCAGCACAAGCTTAGATCCATCAATAGCATTAAGCCCAGACCGGCTGTTTTGTTCCACCATACGGAAATGGTCTCGTCCTTCATCATCTTTGGTTTTGATCAGAGAGGTGAACCAAAAAGTGGCAGAGATTTCAACACTGATTATCCAGCTTGTGTCACTGCTGCATTGGAGAACATTTTAACCTGGAGATAATTCCGTTCAAGATCAATATTTATGTGACAGAATGTCCCTCTTGTGCCAGAACCACCATCAATGACTGTGCACACCAACGCTGGAGAGAAGCATAAATTGTGCACAATTACGATGGATGTTCTTTTGACGATAAAGACGTTATAGGAAAGGTTTTTTTTTAAGCTACCTTCTGTGGAAAGGTTCTAAACGTTTGATATTTTGCATGTTGTAGGAATCTTTTTGAAAACAGCTTAGAAAATGTTTGTTTCTGACTGGATTGATGTGTGGTTAGACTGAGTGAAGCCAACACCTTAAGCAACTCTGTTGTCATGAACGTCATCACAACGGTTCATCCAGACTATTTTATAAACCTCAACACCACCATCAACTTAAAATGATATGGTTATTCCAGAAGAAATGTTGCATCTGAAGTGCTACAGCTAGCTGCTACTATTTGTTCTGATACATAACCGTGCAATGCAAAATGAATGGTGGTGTAAAGGTTTATTGGGGGCAAAAAAATGCTTTTTATGATTGGATTTGTCTTGAGATGACAGCAGTTAATGTTGGTGTTGGTCCAACACTAACTTGTCAATCTGGTCAGAATCCATGAATCATACGCAACAACTAGACCAACTCTAGATAAACCGAGGGGAAGGTCCAACTCGGCTGCCATTATCAGTCAAAGCAACCTGTCAATCTAGGCAGTTTCCTAAATATTCCACAAAGATTTTTAACCACAGCTGGTAGTGAAGATATTAAAAAGTCATCTGACCGTAGCTATGTGTTGGTGAGTACTATTCTGAAAATGTATTGGCAACCCAGAAAGGTCTTAGATGGTCTGGATCAGGGCTATTCAACTAAACTGCTCAGGGAGCCACAGTTACTAAAAACCAAGAGTTCAGGAGTTAATCCTGCAAATATTGTTATTAAGTTTGCTTTATGGTTTAAAATCTAGTTTTATTCAAATATGAATATGAACCCACTGGTGGGCCCAACTGAGCTCACCCGTGGGCCTGATTTGGTGCCCGGGCTGCCAGTTGAATAGCCCTGGCCTAGATGGACGTTCCATTGTTCAAGCCCGTTATTCATTTCTTTGTATTTATTTTATGTCTCGATTTTTGACCGGTGTCGATGTCAGATTTCATTGTTGTTGGTTTGTTTTTGTATCAATGACACCAACATTTACAGATGTTAGCTGGTAAACAAGCTGAAGGCATTCATGGCAGCATTTCTTTATTCAGCAACAAAATACAATTGTAAAGCATGAAATAAAAGTTCTACAAATGCTATAATTTTATGCAAAATACCACTTAATCGCTTCTCAGTGACTAAGTTAGGCTCCTTTGCTACCAACTATCACCAGGATTTACATAAATGTGCTGATATTTAAGGGGTTTTGTATTGACGGAAGAAAGCAGATATCCTTTTGTCCCATTTAACTAGAGTAGGTCTATGTTTGTAAGAATTGCACAATTAAATTTTCTCCAGAGGTTGTGGTTGTAGCTAACCTGAATAGAAACCACTTTATAAAGCTCTGAACTATCCCTTTAAATCATCTAATGCCTAAATTCATAACCATTTATTACAAAATGCTGAGCACACATGCCACTATGACCTACGTGAATCTTAAACGTGCTAATTTCCATCTTTAATAAACGCAATGGTGTAAGGCAGCAGAAGACAGACACACCAATTAGCAGTCAAGAGAGGACTTTTATGCTTGAACAAGAATCAATCAGCTGAAACCGCTCAAAATAGCAGCCACACGACATACAAATCTCTGCTGCACCTGGGATGCTCTAGTATTGGAAACAAAGAACTCCAAGGCTACATAATTGAGCACGATCCCTGAAGTGAGGCGTCAAGAATCTTGCACTCAAAGCCAAAAGTGAGATGCGATGGTATCGTTTCTCTGACGTCATCGAGTCTGTTTCTAGAATCTCTTTTATACAAGGCTGAAGGTTTCACCAGCTAATGTTGTTGGTTTTTTCTTCCCTTGCTTTCCAACGAAGCAGCAAACCAGACAGGTAAGAGTAATGAGAAGAACTAAACTGTCTTTTTACTCTTGGTCTGCATATTCTATCTACGTATAAAAACTTCTTTCACAGGTCTTCATGTTATTATGACGTCATACTGTTTGCTTGAAAATGTTCAAAAGAAATGCAGAAGTGTTTCTGACAAGGAAATAAAGGGGAAAGTGCATTGTATCTCCCCCAGTTTCAAAATAAAGCACACATCAGGTTATCTTTTATATTTTTCAAAAGCATCTTTAAGACATTACGCTTGCATTTAAAGTACTAAAAAAGACACCTGTAAAAGGAAATTAAGTGCAACAAGTAAGAATGATCTGTAAATAGCAGTATTTGTTATAATTAGAATATGTACATGAAGTGAAGCAGATTCAAGGTTGAGGTTCTTTATTGTTGTTCAAATCACATGTGGTACATGAGGTGGAACGAAATTGTGTATACAGGGTCCCAGTTACATCCAACAATAGCAAAAAAATATAAAGTGTAAAAGAAACAGTAAATAAGGATCTAAGATATAAGCTAAGATTTCAAGACGAATGCCAACGGTACGCTAAAAGATCCAAGATATACACTAGTCACTAATGGTACAAAACAATACACAGTGCATTCAGTACAATCAAATGAAGCCTCTGCCATAACTACAGCTTCTAGTATTTTTGCATTCAATATTATTGGACAGTACCACTGAAAACTGAACATTAGGCTTCTCTAAGAGATATATTAAATAGCCAATGGCAATTGTACAGCGTGACATTTTACCATGAAATCATTATTTGGACCATATGTAACCCTGACTACTGAAAGAACGCATTCCTGTCACCTCCTTATGTACATAGCTGCCCTCCTTATTCACAAGACAACAAGTAGTCTATTTTTTTCCAGTCTGAGATCATTTCAAACTTCATTCTGTTTCACAGAAAAAGAGCAGAAACAGAAGCCAGGAAAGGAAGTCTCCCCAACAGCAAGGAAATGCCCCTTCATCATCCCACTGATCCAGTCGAGCTCCGACGGCTAAACTTCCAAACACCTGGTAAGTTTTATGGTGACCCCAAATCTGTCAGGGCTTCTAGGCAAATTTAAAAGTGTGGGATTTTTCATTAGTCTGTTTCAGGATATATAGATAAATTAAGAAAGACAAGTCAAGGATGGATCCTCAACCACATCCTAAAGCATCATGTTTTTTTTTTTGTTTTTTTTTTTTTTACTTAATATTCTACATAACTTTTCTGTAAATAAAATATTACAAAGTGTGGACAATAGTACATGTTGGTTAGAGATAACTGCAGTAAAGAAAATCCCTTTTGGTAAATTTCCTCCAAAGGCACAGACTGTCGTTTCACATAGAGCTCTACCTAATTTGAAAATATTTATGGAAATATTGAGGTAAAAAGCCAGAAGGAAGCATAATATTTATGACTCATTTAAGTCGGGTTTTGTGGAATCATGAGAAGCAGTTAATATCTTACCTGTTGATGATAGTTATTTGGACAGCCTCATTTTGGAGAAAAACAAAAAAAAATTAGTCCAGCATGATGAGATAATGGATATCTGGACATCTGTATTTTATTAAATTTAATAATGCATTCAGTTCGGCATTTCAGCTTTTCCAAAAACGGTCTTCTGACACACCTGTTTGAGACAATCCAGGCTGCACCAGAAGTACTACAGCTAGCTGCTGCTGCTATTTGACCATGCAAATAGCCATGTAATGCTCAACTGATGGTAATGCACCAGTTATGTGTTTGTGTGAACCTCTAAAGTCTTTCTAGATTGGATGCATCTTAAGATGGTTGCTCAGACTAGCTAATGTATTTCTCTTATTTTGGTACGATATATTCAACTTTCCACAGAAATCTACTTTAAGTGATTTGAACTATTGCTTTAACCTCTTGGTTTCACAGCAGTAATAAGAATGTAATTATTGCTCATAAATTAAGCTCGGATTTTAGTCTAAAAACTGTGAAGTCTGGGAAAATCTGGAATTCTCAGATTAAAAATGTGGAGAGGTCTGCATTATTTAGATTTCGAATGAGGAAGAGTAAAAGCGTACCAGTGTGACTATTTCAAACATTCACATTAAGCTTTAGAAATGGACAGAGCTATCCCTCTTTGTACATTTCTAAGAAATTCTCTGTCACTCCGTTGTGAGACTGGCACCAAACAGCAGAGCATTTTTGTAGAGCTATAGTGGACAGATGCTTTGAAGAAGCACAGGGTCAAAAGTGACACCTTCCTCCCAGGAGACGCTTCACAGTGGAAAAAACTAAAGAGGCAAGAATGCAAGCTGGACACTTCTGTGGCATATGTCATCTTTGTCCGCACCTGGGTTTCACCTGGGTCATCGCAACTTTCATGCTAACCCAGAAAAGAACACAACTGGCTGAAAGATGCAACGTTGTTTAAAGTCACAGGATGCTGCAGTGAAGAAGGCGAAAGGAATACAATATTTATCACAACTGGATGTTTTTTCTGTAGAAAGCCATCTGATGGCAGGGGGACAGAGCCGGTCCAGTGTTTAGTTGTTTTGACGCTGCGTTGCATTGAGCGGTCACTGACGTAAGTTGTGTCTCGGCTCATTTACATGGCCGTTCCTTCCTTCAGGTATAAATGAGTTGCGGGCTTTTCTTACCTGGGAATGCATCTTTACCCTCACCCTGACCAAGAGCAGCATGCTGCCTTTTGAGTTCCTCTAGCACAGACTGCTTTTGGACAGGCGTTCACAGACTACCAATAATGTTATATCAAAGCAGTATTTTTCAGGTCAGCTGGTATAAAAGACTAAAAGACAGGTGAATTGTCCCTGCAGGCTCTTTTTTTTATTTTGCAAAAGATTGTGCGTATGTATGAAAGCTTTTCAATGATTTTAGGGCCATTACAGAGTGTTTCATCCAAGCAGAGGTGTATTTTTTCTATTGCCTCAGAGTGATTTTTCAACTTTCGTAACACAATTTTGCTCACATCTCAAGCCATCATCCCCCCCCACTCCCCAAAAGTTTTTTTTTTTTTTTTTTTGAGAGCTGGTATCTTGGTTTTTCACTGTTTAGAAAGGACCAAACCTTTTTACCCCCACTTTCTCTCATGCACTTCTCCATAAGAACTCCTCTTGCTCCCCCTTCTCTCCATTTTCACCTTTTTACCTGCTCATTCGACATTTTCATCTTAAGGATGCTTGATGTTTGAACAATGGCATGTCAGAAAAGGCACTTTTATACCCCCCCTCTCTGCAATAGTGAAAATGGATTCTGAGTAGTGGACTGCAATAGAAACAGCCTTTACAGTCTTTCAGAGAGACGTAAGAGTGGGTGTGCAAACAGCACAGCTTCCATTAGCTAATGCCCACTTGTGCCAGAACCAAAATGAAACATCACTGTGTTTTACAGGGACCCTGTCACCCAGCGGGTGAGTCAAAATGACAAGATTTCATAGAGTTGAAATATTTGAGCATTAAGGAACACCAGCAGGATTTATTATTCCATACTTTTTTATGTATTGCTCAAAATAATATGTATTTTCAGCTATGTTTTTGTTAAATTTCAAACAATATTATTGTTTATCACAATCATTTCTGAGACAATCACCCAGCAAAATGTGTTATCGTGACAGGCCTAGGTGAGATTAGGATTGTAGTAAAGAGAAAGCTTAATTTTACAGTTCTGCTCCCTCTTCACCACAATGGACCAGCACAGAGTCCGCAATACTGTAGTTTTGGAAGCCAGACATTCTTATGTTAGCCAGGTTTTCTGCCTGATATCAGCTGTTTAGTTTACTGGGGGGGGGGGGGGGCAGTAAATGATATAGTTTACAAATCACAGTTATCTTAAAAAAGAGAGAGGTTTGCTGTGGGGACTGATGCTCTGCTAACAACAAAAATCCAAATGGCTGAAAGATGTTTAGGGATTTTTTTTTCCTTGTTAAGCCAATGACTGGCAGCTTTCAGCAACAGGTAGAGGAGAAATAGTGACAGAGAGTTCAGAACAAGTTGAGGGAACCCCACACTCTTTTTGCCAAAGTTTTGTGGTTTTCAATTTATGGTATGTCTTGAAAATGACAATCAGCCAATGCCAATTCTCCTTGGACTCTTTATTCTCTGTCATGAATCAGTATAGAAGAGCTTTTAGTAATAAAACTCTTTCCTCATTACTAATGTCCCATTTGAAGTAGACAAACATTCAGCTTTTTCTAACCACGTTTCAGTTTCCACCCATTGTTTGTGAAGAAAGTAGTTGTCAAATGGCAGTAGAGCTAATTCCGCCACCATTTCCTTCACAGGTTCAGGTGCGCCCAGTCACCCCAGTAACCTCCATTTGTCAAGTTAGTTGGTCTCGATTTTGCATTTGACATAACTTGTAATGGGTTTTCAGCTTTAATTCCCTCCTTTTCCCTTTTTATTCTGCCAAGTCTTGTATTTCCATCCGCATCTAATCCATCTGGTGTTACGCTAAGTCATCGCAGGAAGCGGAGCCTGAAAACATGTCATCGCTCAAAGCAGATGTCAGCAGCTGGCCTAATATTTAGCGTCTTTTTGTTTGTTGGGATGTTTCTGTCTGTGCCATCAAGTCATGCTAACTATCCACAGCAACATTCTGTGTGAATAACATTTTTCTCTCTATATAGGGAGTGGGGGAAAGTGTATTCAATGACCTCATTAGCTTCTGTGTCCATATTCTCTATCGGCATGGTCCCTGCTTTGAGTAAATAAGCCAGCCTAACAATCTTCCATCCTTCCTCCTATTATCACATGCTGCTAATCTAAGCATTGTTTGCTTGAGCTTGGGTGATGCCCCATTCTAAAACTGGTCAATCAGTTTTTTGTCTGTCTCATCAATAGGCATGGCTAGCCATCCCCCAATTCCCATCATGGAGTTGGCAGATCACGCAGAGCGACTGAAAGCCAATGACAACCTCAAGTTTTCACAAGAATATGAGGTGAGTGGCAGAAAAACCAAGCGTGACACTGTTTGAGTTGCACTTTTCAAATCTATGAGTCACTTGGGCTTTGTTGTTACATCTACAATGGTCACCTTCAGTTCTGTTATAAATACAGCCTTGGCTTCATTATTGAATTTCCCTCTGGGATCAATCAAAAGATAAATGGATGAAATATGGTACAACATGAATGCTATTTGGAACAACTAACATTTTTGTTTACAAGTGTTTTGTATTAGAAAGGTTGATGGCACAAAACTACAGTAGAGCTATCATGTCACAATATATTTATATTTTAAGATGGTGCTATATTGTAACGCACCTTAAGGGTGAGAGATAGAGAAGTCCTGGAAAAGTCTGAAGATACCCAGATCAACCTTTAGTGCCATAAAATATTTAGCATCACTTTACTGCTTTTACTACAAGATATAAAAAGATTGGAGGTCATGAATTGTAACATATATAGAAATAGGCATTTGTATTCGAGTCCAAGTCTGAAACTTAAAGAAAGCACTCAATCACTGTAGTTTTAGTCAATGTAGAACCAAATGAGTGTTTTGGTGTTGCTTTATCAAAGAATATACAACGTAGTTCTTGAAACTAACTGGCTAGCTGCACATTGAGGAAGCAGTAATAAAACAAAAAGCAAAGTATATTGCACAAGGTATTGTAAGATGCTAAATAAGGTGAGAAAATAACTTTTATCAAAGTAAATAAAAGTACAGCACGGGATTTTGACATAGTGATCCTGCTTTTATGAATGAAGTGTTTTTAGATGATTGCTAATGCTATGAAGTGTTAACAAACTGATGAATAGTATTTGAGATAATTTTGTTAGGCAATAGCTCTTATAAAGGTTCAGATGAGTCTAAAAGCTCATAGCGAAGATGCATCATGAAGGAAAGCAAGTATAATTTCTATATAGGTTCAGGTTTGGTTTATTTGTCATATGCAAAATCATCACAAGGTCAACGATGTAATGAAATGCTGAGGACGAGAAGAACTGTCTCGACTCACCAAAGAAGAAACGAGAAGAAATACCAAAGCATGCAGTAAAACTAGAAAAAACAAGGCAGGTTCATAGAGGTCAGTCCGTGCAGGCAGGTGGAGGATACCAGTACCTAGTACCTTCAAATCTAAATATCTAAAACCATTAGACTGTAGAGAGATCTATCATATACAGTACTAGTATTACATGAAGACTTATTTATGTTTGTTCAATTATGCAAAACAAACATATATATATACATGTATATATATATATATATATATAAACATATATATACA
>JARVGQ010000001.1:14102135-14114989 GCA_031762355.1 Hypsolebias martinsi | reverse complement strand
ACTTGGCTTTTTACAAATAAACTGAATTGAATTGAATCTTAAATATTTTTACTCATGACAGTTTAGGTCAAAATACTTTCATTTTAAAACCACAGTACTTTAGTTCATAATTTCTTATCTGGCAACCTGACTGACATGGACACTACAGCATTTTTCATGTAAACCTGCTTATTTTTTGTTTATTACCCCCAATAAAGATAAAAAAAACACTAGGTAATTCTCGTGTAAATGGGGCCTTATAGTAGGTAGATCACTTTGACTTGGTCATTTCAAAAGTAGCTCGCATACTGAAAATGTTTGGGCACCCTTGCATTAGAGTCAAATATGAAACCATCTGTCCAACAGCTGAAGTTTGAACCAAACTGGGAAATAAAATCAGAACAAATATTCCAAAAACAGTCGCAAATCTATAACAGAACGGCTGAAAATAAAAGACTGAAGCTGTAGCTGCAAATATTGAATTCAAGCAACATCGTAAAGAAGAATGGGAATTCCTCCACAACCATGACAGAAACAAAAAGTTATGCAGGTAATAACTACTGTGAGTTAGGTGTTGCTAAAGGCTGTTCTACAAGCTACTGAATAAAGGGTTGGACTTAGTTATTTTAATTTTTGAACAATATTTGAAGCTGATAAAGACTAGATCATTTGTATTATGTCCTGAAACATAAAACCTATAGATCTGAAAGAGAATGAACTTTTTTTTTTTCCCATGACTGTACTTTGGGTTTAGAATAAATTTACACAAAAAAGATGAAAGTATACAAAACATTTTGTTCAGTAATAGAAACCTACAAGATGTGTGTATGTGTGTGTGTGTGTGTGTTTGGGTAATGGATAAGGCGGGATCACTGTGAATTCTGAAAAGCTGAGCTATGATTTCCGCCATCAATTATTCAAGTGTACAGCCTGTTTTTGTAATCGCTCCCCTATTGTCCGCTAAATGTCCCAAATCACCACACAGTCGACATGAAAGAGGAGCAAGTGCTCGCTCAGCAGGAAACCAGGAGACGTGACTTCCTCCAGCAGCGCTCCGGAGCAATTTAAGATGCTAGGATTTACCAAACAGACTGAACTTTAAATCTTACAGACAGTCCTTTTAAATTTGCATCAACTAATACTCTAAACAGATTCTCTCCGGAAAATAGGCATTTAAATGTGCTTTAAATCTATTTCACTACCTAACGTTGTTGCTTACACTCAAAATTGTTTGCCTCTGCAGACTTCTTCTCTAAAAGTCTGCTGCTGATGGATGTAGTTGGTCAGACATCAAAGTAGTAAAGAAAAATGAAATTATGACAACACATAACCGACTGAAGCTGTAACATTTTAATGGTACAAGACTAGAAATACCCTGCAAGAAGCTCTCACCAACCAAGCTCTACCTTAAATTAAATAACTTATTGTTCCATATTTTCCTAATAATGCACTTTACTCCCAGACTGCAGGTTTACTTGTGGTTCTTAGAGTTTCTAAAATTTGAATGGGAGGCAGAGCTTTCAGTTATCAGATCCTCTCTTGTGGAACCAACCCAGTTTCTGTCCATGAGGTTGACAATCTGTTGAGTTTTAAGACTAAGTCTCAGACTTTCCATTTTGATAAATCCTATAGTTAGGGTTGGCTTGGGATTCTAGATATATCCTATATTTCACTGCTGGAGAAAAAAAAAGGGCCCATGTTTTTAATCTGCTGTAGCCTTTAACAGCGTTTCCTCTACCATATCGTCGCCAAGTGCTGGCACTGACATAGTGCTAATCTAGTGATGCGAAATATAGATGCGCTAGCTAAAAAGCTATGACTATTGAGGTAGCACTCCATCTCCACTCACGCTGAACTGTTTCCACCCACCCTGCTTCAAAGCTGTCGGTAAACACAGCATGTAACACAAACGTGTCTCTGTCTCTCTCCACCCCACACCCCAACAAAATTTGCGGAGGATATGAGCGCCCTGCCAAGGCAAGTAAACTTGGGGAAACACTGTTATGCATTTGTATGTGGACGGATCAGCATTTATGGCCAGATTCTTTGGATCAGATTCAGGAGATCCTTCCTGCCCAGAGCCATCAGCATAGACCTTTGAATGAAACTGGTATAATGAGTTGCAAGAACATTTAATTTCAATTAGGAATGCACAATAAAAACGGTACACGGTAGAAACGATACACATTTAGCCTATGATGGAGATCTATATTCTATCGGCTAACCGCAGTAATGTTGTGTCTGATATAAAATCAGAGTTGTCCGATTTAATCGTTACTTTTTTTAGTTGAAAACGGTGTGTAAGTGGTGTTAAAGTCAGCCATCAGCATCGACTCTTGAATGAAACTGGTATACTGAGTTACAAGAACATTTGATTTCAATTTGGAATTAATAAATTATTTTTTGAATTGAACTGAATTATTGCAGTCACAAACCTGTTTATTTTTTTATTCCCATAGAAACTACACCTGGACCAGTACTGGGTTTGTCTGTCTCTTTCCACATCCTTACAATCACTACCCAGTCAAGGCAGATGGGCGTTCATCAACAGCCTGGTTCTACTGGAGGTTTCTTTCTGATCAAAGGGAGTTCTGAGTGATATTGTGCTGCTCAGGATGGGGAATACTGACAAAGATTTGACACACACTGTGCTGGATTCCTTAAACAACTTTTACTAATTGGCATTTCATAACGTACACTGTATAAATGAACTGTATTTATAATTGGACAGAATTGGCTAACTGCATTCAACTTCGAATATGAATTGGATCTAAGATTAGGGTTTCTTGCACAAATGAACTGAATCAAATTAAATAGAAAACTTGACACAAATTGTAATCTTTAGTTTAACTTGTTTCCATATATTTCACTTAATGGTAAATACACATTCTCAATTTTAGACACAAATGACCCGTTTCAGTTGTAAATCTCATGTACCGTTTTCTTCTTGGGAGATGTAAAGCGCACTAGGCTGAGTGCATCATGTTGCCCCCATCACTTGTCAGAGAGGGACACGGCGACATCAATCCTCAGTTTAATCACATTTAATCAATCAGTTCTGCGATCGCCTTTAATCTCGTCTTTTTGTCACCCACTTCATTTTGCAGTTGGATTTCATCCACAGACAGTCGACAGTGGAATCATTTATTGTCTGGTTTACAGAAACACGCAGGGTGATGTGCTTTATTTCGAGGGGTGGTGGGGGGCTACTCGTCTCTGAGAGCTGGACGTCTGCTGGTTAAGGAATCAATTTGACTGGACAGCCTTACAAATTGCATAAAGAGACAAACTTGTCCTTGGAGTGAGCCACGATTGATTGATAGCTCAACACACTCGTGCCGTAAATCCTCTCGACAGAGGAGACAAATCAGTCGCCTGCTTTCTGCTCCCCACTATTTACCCACCTCAGATATCTCCCTCTTCGTGCCGCAAAATGCCACATGATTCAAATGTACTCAAAACAAATTCCAATTTTTATTCAAACCAAGTGACGGCACACAAACAGGCTTATCTGACACTTTATATGTAAATTTTAGGTGAGGACTGAACGAGGGGGGCGAGGGTTATGTTGAGAGGGTCATGGAAAATTAAAACTGTATACACTGGATTTGTAGATCAATTTGTTCCCGTTTTAGCCGTTTAGGTCAAACCTTGAAAATAACCTCCTGTGCGGCCTGTTAATGCTCGGACTATGTTTTGTCAATGACTCTCAGCTACTATCGTACCAAATTTTAGCTCAGTATCAGTAAAACTGACTGAGTCAGAGCGTTTTTGGAGCAATAAAAAGCACACGCTTTAAAGCTCAAATTTAACAGCACATAAAAGATAAGACAACTTCTCCTGGGGGTTGTGTTGTGCTAAGAAAATGGCAGTTTTCCTTGGGGATACCACACCACTGTTTGTTTCTAGGAGAGGAAAAAAAACACTACAGGCATCTTTTCTAAGCACACCCCACTAATCAGAAGTGATCTGTTCGCATGTGCTGTCCACTTACCCTCGGGAAGAACTGTAAAAAAAACAAAACAACAAAAGAAGGTCCAGTCAGAGACACGGCATGTTGGATATAAACATCCATATTAGAAAAAAGACAGTACTAGTACGAGGATCAGGCATGATCCCAGAACACTGTTGTCAAGTATAAACTGCTGCACTGCAAGAAAAAAATGCTTCTGCTCAACCCAACTTAATTATAAGAATGTGAAAAATGGCCTGAAGTTGAAATGAAATCAAACAGTTTCAGAATAAGCAAGCAGCTCTATTTTAGGGGAGGGGCACAAGAGGGCAGAATGCGCTAAGACTCTCCAAGCCTAATAAACGTGCGATGGCTGGATGATGCTGTGGGGCCTGGGGCTTATGTGGGGAAGAGAGTTATGCTAAAGTTGTGTTGCTTTTTTAATTACTGTGGTAGCATGTAGGTGCAAACAAGAAAAACAAAATTAGGAGCAATATCTGTCCAGGATTTGATGCTTTGAGTCATCCAAATGCTGCTGTAAATGTTCGTCTTTCACAACCCCAGTACCCAAAAAGTTGAAACGTTGTGTTGTAAAATGTAAATGATAACAGAGTGTAATGATTTGCTGATCTAAAGAACACACATTCGGCTATTTGAACGCGTGCAGACCGGCCTTGAAAGAGGTTTAAAAAAATAAAATAAAAAGTTCAGTTAAAGTAAAGAAAGACATTCAAACAAATGAGACATTTTTGTTCTTTCCTTTAGAAGGTGGTGTAATTTAAAAAAGATTTAGCTGCACTCAGTGGACACGTGCGGCCAACAACCCAAACAGGTGAGATCCCCAAATATCCGACATGTCAGAGCAGGGCCCATGTATGAATAATGCAGAATGCAGGCAAAAGCAGGGATTTAATGCAATTTGACGGCCATGAAAGGACAAACACTCCCTCAGCTCCAATCTTCTGCCCCCTTAACAGCCTCACGTGTCCGCAGACCGTTAATAACTATATAAGCAGTCAAAGATAAATTCAAAATGTCCCGGGGGTAGGGGGTGTGTGTGTTTGGACCTGTAATTATTGTTAATTCTTTGGCTCGGGTTCGGAAATGATGGCTACGGGTTGAGGCAAGATCAAGTTGGATTTTTTGGGACCAAATGCAACTCTAAATCATGTGATAAAGTTGAGACAGGGCCATGTTTAACCCTGAAAAGCATCTTGTCTTCTTTTAACAAGTCTGTCAACATCCAGGAATTGAAAAGCTGTGCTTTAGCACTGTCTTGCTGAAAAATACAAGGCCGTCCCTGAAAAACCTCATCTGGAAACCTTTATATTCTTTCTGCATTGATGGTACCTTTTCATATGTGTAAGCTGCCCATACCAGAGGCTCTATTGCAACCCCATACCATCAGAGAGGCAGGCTTTTGAACTGTGTGCTGTTACCAAGCCGGTTGGTCCCTCTCGTTTCTAGAACTGACAATATGGTGTCTATGGTTTGAGAAGATAACATTTCTGGATGGTTTTCACAGACAACTACTTCTTTGTGTGGTAGAGTTTTAACCACCATTTGTACATTTGTGGAAGTATTCCTGAGCCCATGCAGTGATGTCCAGAGCAGAATTAGATCTGGTTTTATGTAAGTTTTAATGCCATTGAGCACAGAAATGTATACAGTTTTTGGGTTTTTTTTTTTTTTTTTGGATGACAAATAACTACAGATAGCGGGATTTTTCAAAGTTTGCCCAATTTCTTGTTGAGGAACATTAATCTGAAATTGTTCCACTTTTTGAGAGGCAGTGTTTCACAAACTAGTGAGCCTCTGCCTATCTTTACCTCAAAGATTAAGCCTGCTGAAATTGTATTATATACCCAGTCCTCTATATTTGTTGCCAATTAACCCTATTAATCTCAAAATGCTCCTTCAGTTGTTTTGTGTTCATGCCAGTTACAATTACAGCCTTTTGTTTACTCCTGTTCCAACTTTTCGGGGATGTATTGCTGTCATAAATTCAAAATGTTCTTGTTGTTTCCTAAAGAAAGCAGTCCAAATACTTAGTTTACACATTTAATGTTTACTATGTTCCATTTTGAATAAAATATGAGATTTGCATATTAGCATTTTGTATACTATCCAAACTTTTACAGAATAAAGAGAGAAAATTTGATTTCTTCAGATGTATTCACGTCAACAGCATGCACCCTTCAGTTTGCATGCCGTTAAGGATATGTGTAAATAATTAAGCAGCCAGCTGATGTGAAAAGCAGGAGAGCACGAGAAAGGTAGGCAATACAGCCAACGTAAAACTGAACAACCCCACTTGCGGCACTTGAAAGCACCCCGACGCCATCGTAATGCAGTCTTCCCAACAGAAATCACCAGGAGTTTCCCTCCGCTAGGACAAAAGCCACCTCCTCGTAATTAAAGCACTGCCTTTGGTGCTGCCTAAATGAAACAGTAACAGTATCCTCAGTCACTTTAATGAGGGGGATAAAAGCTATGCAAGGTTTGGCTATTTATACGTTTTTTGGCACAAATTGGGTACTAAAGGGCAGCAGTCAGATGAATGACAGACCAAGGACAGCTGCGGCATCATCCCTTCATTAAATGATGCAAATGGCCAAGTGTGGCCCGAGAAGTTAATTAGCCAGAGAGGGCCTAATCACAGTTTTGGAGCTGTGGTCCTCCCCAGGTAGCACTCTTAACTGAAGAAGGGGAAACAAGCTAAAATGATTGGCTTTAGTATCTTTGGCTGGTGTATTTAAAATATAACATTTAATAACATGCTTGTGAAATGTTGTAAGTTCGCACATTCAGTTAGCTCTCAGAGTTTGTCAGAGAGGACTTTTAGATACTACACCAAATTTTAGCTTAATATTAGAAAAACTGGTTAAGTTGTAATGATTTTTTTCTTAACTAATGTGGATTAACTAAGACAGCCATCTTAAAATGGGATGACTCCAAATGGTAATCAGTTCTAGGTATAAATCCACTGATTACTCTGACAAATTCGTTATAATTCATCCAGTTGTTTAAAGGATATTTTGCTAACACAACAAAATGACAGTGGCAAAAACTCCCTTTCAATATTCAAAAACTACCACTCTTCCCTACTCAGCAGTACTGAACAAACTGTATTTTACAACTAGAAAGTTCCTAGAGAAACTTTGACAGGGACTGTCATGTTGTGAGCATTTTAAGATTTGTATTTGACAGTACTGAGTTTTTGTTCACTCTCAGCTACCACCACATTAAATTTGAGCTCAATATGACATTAAAAAAATCTATTAGTTACAGTCGTTTTTTTCTTTTAAGCTATGGCGGCCATCTTGGATTTTTGATTTGGTTTCAGTATGTGATCAGGAACATTCTCAGCTACCAACACACCAAAGTTCAGCTTAATATCTCCAAAAATGGCTGATTTATAGTATTTTTCCTTTTTAGCTCAGGCAGCCATCTTGGATATTTGATTTACATTAGGAATGTTTAACAACTCGCTCTCAGCAACAACCATACCCAATTTCAGCTCAATATCTCAAAGAATGACTGAGTTATAGTCAATTTTGTGTTTGCTGAGATAGCTGTGGTAGCCATCTTGAACCAAAATACACATATAATGAATGAAACATATAAATGTGTTTCATTGATATGTTTGATAATAGAATAACTGAGTGAGTTATTTACTTGTTTTGTTATTTACAAGAATTGTTTGTTTGAATTGTTTGTTAGACAAATAAGGCACAGATTTAATAAGATTTTTTCTTCATCTGCTGCCTTTCATTTTATATTTATATTTTGTTTTCTAATTACTGTACATATATGTTAATTGATATGTATTTTGTTATTATAAAATGAATAAATGTAATAAAAAAAATGGCTACAAACATCAATATTTTCTAGATATGCATCTGATGATTACATTCTATGAGTTTCAAACAAATCCAACAAGCTGTTTGTGAGCTGTGACAGAGACTGTTTAAGAGTTCATCAGGCGTTTTGTCTAAGAAAAATGGCGTCTTGGTTTGCAAATTACATTGTCATGGTAACTTGCAATGACAATAAAAGTAATAGCACACATCAAGGCGCCGAGCCCGTTGTTTGGATGTAATATTTGTGAGGGTACACATTGTGGTTCGGGCCGCATTAAAGTTGATAGAAGAGCAAGACACTTTTCAGGTGGATAATACTTTGCACAAAGTGACTGCAGTTTTTGAGCACAGCATCATCAAAGACAAAGTGTAGACGGGGCAGTGGTGACTACAAAAATAAACTTCACTGTGAGTCGAATGATGCAAATATGGTGGGAGTTTGAACATATGTACAACATATTGAAGAGTGAAATACTTAAACTCTTGAAGTCAGAAAACAGAAGGACATGTCCGCTGTTAGTTCAAGACAAAAGTGGGAGTGCTCAAACCGATGCAAACATACTCTGAGATAAGACACTTGAATGCCTTAAGCAGCCTGAAGTAAACGAGAAAAGCTTCTGCATGCATATAAAGTAGGTCCCAGGAATTAAAATCCACCCAGTTCCTGTTATGTAATCCGCCAATCAGCCAGCCGGAGACCCTCACAGAGGATGAACCTCGACACAACGAAGAAAAAGCAGACAAAGTCAAGTTGTGATGTGATGCTGTAAACAGGAATGCCTTTTTTTTTTTCTTTTTACAACCAAAGAGGGAGGAATTATTGATTTCCAAAGGTGCTTTAGAATGACACTGGCTGTCACAATGAGGCCCCGAGGTAAGGTGACCATGTCTCTGCTCTTTGTGATAAACTATACATGTCATCAGATGCAGAGGACGTATCATCCTGGCCTCATCTTGACAGGACCGCAGACTCACACCACCCTTTATACCCTAGGTGGGATTTTCAATTTTGAGCTGCTTCATTTAGTAATACAGTGCCGTCAACACATATTACCACAATTACCAGTGAGGCAAAACAAAACGAAAGACAAAGGTGCTTCAACACAAACATGGCTGTTTGCTAACTAAAAATGTAGCAAGTAAAAGTAGCATTCCTAGAAGAAATGCACATAGCTCAATACAGTACTTCACATATTAATGTTGTTGTGGGAGTTCCAGTCACTTATTTCCTGAGGTCCTAGATGGTGCCAGACGACCACACCTGAGACCAATCTCTTTGATGAGACGCCCAGTGTATAAAAGGCAGCTGATCAGTCTTCTTCGATGCTGGAGCATTACCTTGCCAATGGTTTGTGCTTCTAGCCATTTAATGTATATTTCTAGCAACCTACGTTTACTTACCTGTACTGTACATTTAGCTGTTTCCAGTGAACCTCCTGAGACTCCCTGTGTAATTCTGGAAAACTCCTCATGACCTTCCCAGCTGTCTTCCTTGCCCTCCAACCACTCGCCCACCAGTGACTACTTTCCATGCTGGATTACCATTGCTCACACAGGATTATTGAAACCAGTGATTCTTCTAACATCATTCACTGACCAGTAAGAACCAGAGGACAACACAGTCAATGTACTGTATATTCCTGCTGAACATCAGTGTTGACACTTCTCTTTGGTCCCCAGGGTTCCTGATAACTTTGAGTGACTTATTCACTGTAAATAAAAGCATTGAGCTTGTCTTCCTGTGTTGTGTTAATATTCAGTCCTTTCGCTCTGGTTTTCAGTCCTTGTGACGGTTTTTTTTAAACATCTGTGCAACCTGTTTTACCAGGTGCTACCATCAAATTTTAGCCACAGTATTGATAAAATTTAAACAAATAAATAAATTAATTAATTTAATTTAATTAAGTGCATGCATACACATGCACAGACATTGGGCAACTACATGATCTTTAAAGGCAGTTTGTGAAAATCAAAGGAAGATCTGTCATTCAAGAAGATCCAACGTTGGCTAACCCATTGAATCCACGCACGCACGCACATGCACACACACGCACATACACACACGTTCTTGTAAAGGTATGTTTTGGGGACTTTGCATTGACTTCCATTTGTTTTCTATAACCTAACCCTGACCCTTTCCCTAAACTTAACCATTACTAGAACATGCCTAACCCTAACCCATCCACAATTCACACTTTAGTCCTAAACATAACCCCTAACCCCAACAATGAGACTTCACCTTATTGGGACCTGGTTTTGGTCCCCATAAAGAGCCGTTGGTTTCCACAATGCATGATGATGTGTAAAATTGGTCCCTACAAGGTAACCTGAAACAAACAAACACACACACACACACACACACACACACACACTCACACACAACTAAAGAAAAGAGAAACTATACAAAATCCATGCAGATTAACGGAGCCATTAAGTGTGTGTCAGTGGAGTTTTGTTGTTCGATTCCAGGGATAATTGACTGATTCTCGTGTTGTTAGAGGTGAAATAATGACTTCGTGTCAACACGTTGATGTGACACAGCCTGCTGGCATCCTGACTTATAGACAGGAAGTGCAGAGGCGGCTGATAGCACACAATGAAAACTCAGCCTTTGTCTTTTTTTTTTTTTTTTTTTTTTTTGACGTCTATAAATTACCTTTTCAGAGATGACTTTCAGTTTATTAAGCAACGTAACACTAAGCAATAAATAATAAAACGATGGCTCGAGTAAATGATGATGCAACTATCAGGTTTTTTGGGGTAAATAGCACTTTGAAAAATCACTTGTTTTGGAAGTAAAAATGCTCTTTTAATTCTATTGGCAAATTTTGTAAATGAGAGAAAAAAGAAGTACAAAAAAAAGTATTTGTCTTTGTGACAGATGACTGATCTCAAAATGTTGACCATTATCCAGATCACATGCTGCACACGGCTACAAGGACAGCTTTTACTAATTCAAAGTTTTTCTTTACTTGAGATTTTATGGCTGATGATTCAACTGATGGCCTTTTCATCTAACATTCCCACACATCTCTGCAGGCAGGTTGCCATGTTCTCAAGTCTAGACCAATCAATGAGCGAATCTGTTACTGAGGCATTAGAGGCAACACCACAGAGGAGTAGCAGTCCATTTCTGGAAGTGTTCCTGCTGTGTGACACAGCAGTTCGCAGCTGTTTCAGAAATACCCCATGACCCCAGAAAAGTAAAGGCAGGGGGGAAAAAAGGCAGATTGTCAAAGTGAAAATTCATGATTTAATTCTCTATCATGGATTTATGAGAAAATACAAGGCAGGAAAAGGTCCCTAAAATGCCAAATCACTCTTGAGTGAAGGACCCCTCCCCGACTGTAAGTTTTATTATGCCAAGAGGTGGCCGCGAAGTGGAGGAAAGGACACTGATGCAGAGAATGCAAAACGACTTTTAATTATTCTTGGGAAAAGAGCAGAAGCCCTTGGCTTGTTTACCACTTTACAGGAAACAGCTTATGATTGCTTTGTAATTATCTCCTTGATAATGTAAAATGTACCCCTCCACACGCACACATAGACACATACCGGTACCTTTTTTTCTGTCCACTCCTCCCCATAGAAAGCCACGCAAAAGTGATCAAGCATTCATCATTTAGCCCAAATGTTTAAACTTTTTCTTGGAGGAGGGTTAATAGATTATGGGTAATGAAGCAGCTCAGGTAGTAACACAAATAGGACTTTTTTTTGTAAGAGACGCAGGCCTGTGCAGCGATAATCAGTCTTTCTTTTGTCTTGTGATAAGCCGAGAGCCTAACCTTCATCCAAAGAGCACATCATTTCCCCTCTGTGAGGCTTAATGAGACATTAGCCGTACTAACAAATGGCGCACGAGAAAGTGAAAGTGACTTTCCAGGTAAGGGCTGTTTGCCTGACCATAATCAGTCCCTGAGTGCGGCTAAAGGATGGAAACATCTCAGAGTATCCGTCTCAGCAGCTCGCTGTAGCTTTTCGTGATGGGCCTCTCTGGGCCTATTGAGCTCTACATAATGTTTTAATTTTTCTCAAACAAAGCCGGTAAAAGGTTTCTGTTGTCAGCTAGTCTGCTGCGATACAGCCAGTGCCAATTGTAGCTTGATCTTGTATTATAACTGTAGAGAAATCGAAAAGCAATCGTTTTTCTTTTCAGGTGGTGCACTTAAATCTCACCTCGGGTCGCGTTAAGGTGTTTTTTGCACATGTGTGCATTGAAGTCACTGTTTTTTGAGTTCCACAGAGTGGTTTGGAGATATGGGACTGAAGATGCGGTGGCGGACGGATAAAGAAGGAAGTGACGAGGCCGTGTTGCCCCAACCCCACCACCGTCGGGCCTCCCAGCTCAATTAGCTCAGCTCATCCCAGCTTTCTGCTGATGGGGAGGGAGGAGAAAAAAAATCTGCGACACTGCGCTATACCGTGGAGTCCTGGGAGTCTGGCCTGTTAGTGAGTGAATGAGTGGTGTACATTATGTGTCTGTTCAGGCCTCAGATGCAGATTTTGCATTTGTGCATCCGGTAGTGTGTCTCGAGTTCGTGTGGGCTGTAGACGGGAGCCCCATCGCGCTCTCTGTATCAAACACCTGAACCAATTAGGCTGCACTCGGAAAATAAAATCCCTGAAGTCACTTGCTGTAATGTCATAAGGAGCCATGTTAAACACGAGTGAGGAGAGGAATTTATGTGAAGCAAAAAAACTGGAGAGAAACCAATCCTAAATACTCACAGATATGGCTCCTACTATCAAAAGTAGGATTATCAAAATACTATAGTTTCAAACTCTATGTAATATTAAGGAAAGTATTCTATACCAAGAACATTTTTTTGATACTCAGATAATAAATTGTTGACCAGTCAATATGTTTCATAGATAGAAAGGTTGATACTGTCAACTTTTATACTTAATACAATTTTTGATATTGATCAACATTGTTAATACATAACATACATGCTGATAATAAATGCATAAATGCTGATAAAGCCAAAGGGATGCTTTTTTCAAATAGGAAGTCGGTCCCAGCAGTTCTTCCTCTGATTTTATCCTCAAATGGTGTCCCT
>JARVGQ010000001.1:14035088-14046674 GCA_031762355.1 Hypsolebias martinsi | reverse complement strand
AGGTATAAAGAAGTATTCAGTTTGTATTAGGTATAAAGAAGTATTCAGTTTGTATTAGGTATAAAGAAGTATTCAGTTTGTATTAGGTATAAAGAAGTATTCAGTGTGTATTAGGTATAAAGAAGTATAAAGCGAAACAGGATCCTGTTTGTGTGAATGTATTCACACCAAAATCACAATAAGTATGTTTTTGTGTTTTTCAGAGTGATGTGGTTCACAAGCTGGGCTTCTGCCACAGCATCCACATGTTGAACAAGGTGGTGTCCTGGGTGGAGGTGACAGACGCTCGCTCCTGCCCTGCCGTGCACGTGATGGACTCCACGCTTGGAGGCGTACCCACCCGCATTTTCCAGCCAAACGACGGGAAGAAGCTGAAAAGAGGCGTGATTTATTTCCATGGCGGGGGCTGGGCACTCGCCAGCGGAAGTGAGTTTACTTTGATTAGTTTTCATATTTTCTGCGTTAAGACTTTTTGACTTTAGTCAACTCTAATCAAAGGTATGAAAAAATTAAATATTTCCCCCAAATACTATGTTTTATTTAATCAGGGATGCATATTTGGGGTTGAAACTCAAGACTATTTATGAAATATCTTGAAATCAAAGGAAAGGAAATAATGTCAATACTTATACTACATACTAGCTTTCAAGCACGGTGGTGGAGGGATGATGATTCGGGCACCTAAATGTCTTTGAATCGATCATTACTTCTCCGTTTATATCATAGACTGATTGTTAGATGACTCTCTTTTTTTTTTTTTTTGCAGTGGAGTTAATTATATTTTTTTGTTCAATTCCCCACATGATAAGTAGAACACCTATTTTATTTTTCTAAAAATACATTTCCATAACATGCTGATAGAGTGAGTGTGAAGGTATGTTTACCTGAAAATGTTTTATTTTTATAAATAAATGTTTGTTGTAATTATTTAACTTCTTCACAGACAGTAAATTAGTTGTAAAATACAGGTAGTCCTCGGGTTACGACGGTCTCGAGTTACGACGTTTCGTAGTTACGACAGCATCTCCCTTATTCACGTTACGCGGTTACGTTCGGTTTTGCATCAGTTTTTATGTCGGTTTTACAACGATTTTACGACGTTAAACGCCGTAACGCGGCGGCACAGCGGCGGAAGAATACGTACTGTACGGAGAAGGACGGCACCGCTAGCATCCCGGTAGGCCATTAGCTCTTCATTAGCCCTTCATTATGGCTCCCAAAACGCAAGGAGGACTCTTTTGATGGCAGTGCATCGAGGAAAAGGAAGGCCATCACCATGGACTTACGTCAAAAATCAGTCTACGCGCTTGGTAAAACAGGTACGTCACATGTATTTACGTACATTCTGACTTACGCCAAATTTGGTTTACGACGCCGCGTGAGAACGGATCTACGTCGTAAGTCGAGGACTACCTGTAAATGTTTCTGTTCAGTGCCCTGAGATGACTTCTGTTGTGACCTGGCATTACATATAAATAAACTGAACTGAACTGAACTGAATTGTGTTCATGACATTGTCACAATCACAACTGTAAAGTAGGCGTGAGGCTCACGTGGTCAGTCCTGCTTTATGTTCTTGAAGACTAAGCCACACCAGAGCATCGGTTTGGAACTTCCAACATGTGTTTCACGGAAGGACCCTTCCATGAAACTAAACAGTCATGTAAACACGATTGTTTGTTTGTTTTGTCCAGATGAGGCGACTGTCTAAATTGAAGCCCATACTGTCCAAAAATAACCTTGAGACAGTAATAAATGCTTTCATAACATCCAAGCTCAAGTACTGCATCTGTTTGGAATCAGTCAGACCTCCACTGCACGTTTACAACTGGTTCATAATGCTGCAGCAAGATTCTTAACTAGTACAGGCAAAAGTGAGTAAATTACTCCAGTTCTGGGCTCCCAGTTCACTTTCAAATTCATTTTTAAAAATCCTTCTGTATGTTTTTAAATCTCTAAACAGTTCTGCTCCCTTTTATCTCGCTGATCTGCTGCAGCCATATGTCCCACAGTGCTCCCTGGGGTCAGCAGTTGTTTCTCCTGAGCTTCATGTTGGAAGACGTTCGGAATAAATCGAGACTCAAAATATTTTTCGTCTCTTCCTGCCGACTTCCACATTGCTTCTGTTACATTTCACAGATACTTCTATTGGTTTCAGGAACTTGTTTTAAGCTCAGAGGTGACAGAACCTTCTCTGTTGCAGGTTCAAAACTGTGGAACTAGTTACCACTGCATGTCAGGCAGGCCCCCCTCCCTCACTGTTTTTAAGTCTTGTTTAAAAACTCACTTTTATTCCCTGGTTTTTGACACTGAGTGAGTTGATTTTTAACATTGCATTATGTAATGTAAGCCATTTAGTTATTATCTTTACCTATTTAGATCTATGTATTTTGTGCAGTGCCCTTTGTTTGTTTGTTTCTGTTATACAGCTTTTTGGTTGGCCTTGTTGCTGTTGTTAAATGCTTTATCAATAAAGTGGTATGTGAGCCTCCCTTCATCGAAATGCTGCCACACTTTCCTCAATGCTGCCACCGCAATGATAAACCACCTCAACTTCACTGCAGAAGTTCTATGCATGGTCAAAAGTGTTGAGGACCTTCAACTGCATTCTCAGTTCTCAGTAGAAGTCCTGCAAAGTTCATTTATGTTCTCGACAACTTTTTTTTTTAATCCATCAGAGTCATCATCCTGTGTGATCAGAGCCTTCCAGAGGGAAATTACAAAAATCAGGTCTTGGAAACCAAGAACGTTTTAGCAAAATTTCCCTGATCGCCTCTTTAACAGACGTTGAGCTGAAGTCAAGTGAATAAATATGAAAAACCCACTGTTGCTGTGTCTCTGTGAAGCCTGCAGTGCCCTTCTTAGTTCAGTCTCAGTACGTAGCATCTCCCTTTTTGTGTGCGTGGCGAATCTGGCAGAAGGTGCTTCAAACGCATTGATGTACCTGTGGCAAACGCAAAAAGCTGATGGTGGCAGAGAACTCAAAACAAAAGTAATGAGATGACCCAGATTCATTTGTGTTGGCTCACCAGAAGCAGTCCTCGCTTACATTGTTGGCCTTTCTGTAAACGTAGAACTTTTCCCAAGGATTCTTAAAGGGCAACGTTTCATTCTTGAAGTTCAGAAACAGTTCACTGACTTTTCGAGCTGGAGGCAAAAGGCGAGTCAGTTTGCGCTTAAAGTCACACGAGAGGCCGAAGCTCCCAGCGGAGATGATGGGAATGCTCAGAGTCAAGCCAATCTCCTCACTGTGAGAGTAAGATAGTGGGAAAATTCAAAACTCAATTAGCCGAATGTTCTGTTGGATGAGAAATAAACCTGTACTTACTCAACCAACTGGAAGGTGGCATAGGTGCAGGACGGTCCCAACATGACACATCCAACTTCATCAATGCTCTGCAGCAGGAAGTTAAAAAATACAGGTAAATGTTCATCACTAATGTTTATAAATGTACCATTCAGAGTAAAACAGTCACATCACTGCCAGGGATTACGTGTGTTAAAAGCTGAAGCAATAGTACATATTTTTTGGCCATTATTGACATTGACTATCAATTAAACTGTTTCTTTAAACTGAAGTTATCCAAAGAGCTATCAAGTAAGATATTATTTATTCATACTTCAAGCAGTCTGAACTTTTCCGTTAAATGTTACACCTGATTCTTGGATTTCATATTTCAGCAGCCTTCTCAGCTGTGGTGATGAAGCAAAATTAACTTTTGATCTGCTGGAAACCCAGAATGCAACATCATATTCCAGTGGTGAGTTCAGGTTAGCTTAAATGATTTACGTTGGGGTTTTGTTTGTAGCGTGACGGTTTGCTTTAACATTAGCATTTCATTCATTGTTTGGAAAAAAAACAGTCTGCTGAGAAGAAAGCTGATCATTGACATCGTAATAAACATCTGGTCATAAAGCAGGACCAGCTGAAAGGTAATAAGAAGAAGCTCAAACCACAAAGATGGACCTTTCTGCTGCACAAGTGGAATCAGGAAATAACTTATAGTAATTTGCATTAACTGCACATAAAAGTTACAAACAAATAGCTGGTGTGGTCTCTCGGGGAAATGATGCATTTAAAGCAATCCCTGCGACTGATTTGATCCTAATGTGCCAACAAACTGTTTGTGTTTTAGTATTCATGTCACTTACATGTAACATCTTTATTAAGGCCACACCTTCACAGGTGCTGCTCCCACAGCCCTGCCTGTTGTACCCGGTGGTGTTGAGCTCTTTGTAATTAGCCTTCAAGGTGAAGTTCAAGCCTTCGTGGAAACAAAAGCAGAGTCATTGATCTAAAAAGAAAATGATTGTTTCTTTAATCTTTCACTTTCTTCCTGAAAAAAAGTCCTGATTTTTATTTTTAATCCATCCATCCAGCCATGATCTTTTACTCGCTTCTTCCTTTTCGGAGTGTGGGGATCACTGGTGCCCACATCCAGCAGTCACTGTGACTGTGTGAGGGGGGGGTGACACCCTGGACAGGTCTCCAGTCCACAGGGACACAGAGGGACAAACGAAACAACCATTCACTCTCTCACTCACACCTAGACACAATTTAAAGTTGACAATCAGCCTAACATGCACGTTTTTTGGTCTGTGGGAGGAAACCAGTGAAACCCATGAAAACCCACACATGTGCATGCAAAGTCCACCCAGAGGGGCCCTGGACTGGGATTTGAACTGGCAACCTTCCCACTGAGGGGCAACACTTCTACCACCAGCGCCACCGTGCTGCCATTTTATCTAAAAAAAAATAACTCTAGGCATCACAAGCTGTATGTAAAAGTTTGATAAGATGAACGTGACAAGCATTTAACAGTTTGAGGGCAACACTTAAAAAAAAAAAAAAAACACTTTTTTGTTTATTTAGATTATAAATGAATGTTTTTCAGTGTGGTAAGAATTAGAAATGGGACTGTGGATCAGTGGTTAAACTGCTAAAACTGCAAAAAATAATAATTTAAAAAAAGGCTGCTAGCTTCAACGCACCCAAAGCTGAAAGTGTGTCACCGCTGAGAGACTGCCTGCGTCTGACTCACATCGCTTGATCACCCTGACCTTGAACTTATTCCACCGTGGTCTTTATTCTTCAGGACTTCTGGTTTTATCAGTGTTTTGAGATCTGCTAGCTCTTACTAGCCTTAGCTTAGCATGGCTTCGGGTTTCATCACGTGCATTGTGTGCCAGATATTTAGCTTTAACACTGCTTCTTTTGAAGATGATGATGCATGTATCCGTGGTTAAAGCAATCATCGTTCAAGAGTCGAAGGTTCTGGCAGCATGCGGCCACGTGTTGAAGTGTCGCTGGGCAAGGCACTGAACCCTTTATTGACGTAGATGTGTCCCACTGGTGTACGAATGTGATCTAAAGCACAGATAAAAACCTCTTGAATCTTTAGCCTAGCTTTTTAGAGATGTAACTGAGTGCTGTCGGAATGTGTGGGGACGGTAAATGAGGGCACAGATCATGTTCTGAACACACTTTGAGTAACCTGGCTAGAAAGACGCTATAAAAGTACCGTCTATTTACCATTTATAACTAAAAACCAACAAAAACTCAGATTTATCTTTGAGTGACAAATTAGTTGTATATAGCACAGTTAAGATTTAATGTCATGCTTTCAGCCGTTAATGGATCTTTATGCTCTTTATCAGGCCCTCTCAAGATTCTTCCCATGCCTTTATCTTAATCAATGTATAAAAGGTTTAATAAATGTAATTTATAAAGACTGTTTGATACAGAAAATTGTATTTTAGGACCACCCAAGAGATTACCCTTGAGCTGTTAGCGAAAACTTGACACACAGTCAATAATCAACTGAGAAATGAGCATTTCTCAGATTCTTGCTGGATCTTTTTAAGACCACTAAAAATACCAGGTCTGGTGCTTGGAAGTAAAGTATAAAACTTTTGCACAGAACTGTGTCTACTGACATGCGTTAAACATAAATATTAAAACTAAACACCAAAACAATTTGGCATCTGGGTTATTTCAGCCCAAGTTACATACTATTTTAAATATGTAATATTCAGAGAGTCAGAGAAACTTATTTGTCATACACACCACACGTGATACATGAGGTGTGACGAAACAATGTACGCAGGGTCCCGGTTACATCCAACAAAAATACAAATTGTAAAGAAAAACGTTAATAAGATCCGAGTCATGAACTAAGAATATACTACATTCACTGAACTAAGAAACACAAGACTAAGAATACACTAATCACTAATAGTACAAAAACAATGTGCCAAAACAACAGCAGCACGAACATGAGTCCATGTGAGCAGATGAGGACCAATGAACGCAACACAAAATAATCAGCAGCATGAGATCAGCATCATGGATAGTCAGCAGCACACATCAACAACCAAGAGGCATCACAGTGATTATCCTGGTTAGAGATTCATGAGTCTAACAGCTTCAGGGTAGAAGCTGTTCCTCAGCCTGCTGGTTTTGCACTTAATGCTCCTCAACCTTCTGCCTGAGGGGAGTGGGTCAAAAAGTGTGTGTGCTGGGTGAGTGGGGTCCTTCATGATGCAGGTGGCCCTCTTCCTGCATCGATACAGATGCAGGAATGAAAGATACACGATACAGAAGTAGATGACTACTTCTAAAAATTAAATATTTTATGATTGAGTAATTTGGCATTAAACATAAAAACTAATTTGATTTGACACGTAATATTGAAGCACAGAACTGTTATCTTGAAGTTCTGTTTCTGTGGCCCTCTAGGGTGTAGAGAGCCACAGAAATGGTTATGGCAGGCTGGATTTGGCCCACGGGTCTCGAGTATTTGCACTGCTCCTAATCAGCCCCAACTCTGCTCAGCCCTGCACACCCTTGCTCAGCCTGGATCGGCTCAGACTGGATTTGCACCTGCACTTTAGGACCGATTCTGGAGGCGTGTCTAAAATCCAAGTCCTGCTAATGAGAGTTCTGTGATGAAAACTCAAAGCAGTTTGCTCCTCAGATAAATAATGTTAAATTATTATTTTTATATTTGAATATTTCCGTTCAGTGCCCTGAGACGACTTCTGTTTTGACTTGGTGCTTATATAAATAAACTGAACTAAATCTGATGAACCAGATTCTACAAAAACATCTATATTTAAATCTAACAAAGTGAAGTCTGGTCCTCTGGACATTCAAAAAACAAAAACAAAACAAAATGTAGAAACGTTTCTTCTTCCATCCGAAAGACTTCTTCAGTCTGAGGTGCTGTATTCAGCTCAGTACAGTACCTCAAACTGAAGAAGTCTTTCGGATGAAAGAAGAAACGTTTCTACTTTTTGTTGTTGTTGTTGTTTTCTTTTGTTTTTTGAATGTCCAGAGGACCAGACTTAACTTTTTAGATGTTTCTACCTGGATTTTTGCGCATGCAAAGATATCTTTATTTAATTTTTTTTTTTTCATCATTTGATGTATTTGCACTTGTTGTGGTTTTGTTTCTTGTATACATATTATTTTTTCTTGTATACAGATTATTTTTAGCCTTTATTTAAAGTTTAGCTTTGATTTAAAGCTTTAATTTAAAGTGTAATTCTCGTTTTGTGATTTATACATCTGTGGGTTAGAATAAAGTTGAACCAAAGGCTGTAGCTCTTCTTTAAACCGTTAAAACTTTAAACTTTTACTTTTGAATACTTAACTATTTTCAAAAGTAAGTACTTCAGTACTTTAACTTGAGTAAACTTTTGACTGAGCAACTTTTACTTGTACAGTAGTTGAGTATCAATACTTTTTCTTAAGTACTAGAATCGAGTACTGTACTTTGTCCACCACTGACCGTGACTGACAGAAAACTGATGGTCTCACATGTAAATTTCTAAAGTGGTTACTAACTTTGATGTAAGCAATATGACAAGTTAACAAAATATTTTCAGCTTTGAAGAAAGTATATAAACAAGTATAGAAGCTTGGGTGTGCACTCTGTTATTCTGGGGGGATTTGAGAGAACATTTCAGTTCTACAGCGCTGAAAGGCATGCTGGGTGAAAGAAAACAAAAATGCCTACGTTCTAGTGTATACAGTAATATGTAAAAAGATTAAAACAAGTTGTGGGAGTAAGAGATGGAAAAGAGAAAAAAGACTGGACAGTCAGTGAGCTTCTATCCACGGTCAGCTGAACATTCTATAAATAAAATCAGTAAAAATCATAAAACTTGAACTGTAAATGTATAAAATGTTGAAAATATATCAAAATGTAATTTCAGACATAGTATCAATTATAGCTTCCTGTGACGCTTTGAATGATGTTTCTACTGTGAAGTTTGCCTGAGCAGAACTCGATATGCAGCTGCCTCCTCATATTTTTGGCCAAATCTCATTGAGCCACTTGTTTTCTTTCAGTTTCTTCAGAATTGTATCCACAATGTGACATCCTGCTACTAAAACTCATAGCAAACCACTCCTGATTTAGTTGCACGCTTTGTGTATACAGTAATTTGCATGTCTTTTCCTAAGTTGTGCATTCACATAGAGGACAGTATCAGTACCCTCTCAGGTACCGCACTGCTGGAGTGCGCTAAGTGAATGCAACTTGACTGGACACTGATGGCACTGATGGAAAGTGAGCCTCCCTGTTGAGACGAGGTGCACAAACAGGAAAACTAGACCTCATGGGACTATTCCCTGTAAAGCAGCTAAGTTTTGTTTGTTTAGGCCGTTTGTTTTGGCGCCATTTACATGAAAAATATTCCATTAGCATGTCTTTGTGTGCGTTTGATGTAGCTTTTAATAGAGCAGCACCTAATTCATTCACCTATTTACTTGATTACTGAGCTTGAACTTTGATGTTTTGAACCACTTTGGTATGGCTGCCTCAGACGAGTCAACTGGGGAGAGGGCGGGCCCCAGAAACCATCTTATCACTTGCAAGCTGGTTGGTCCACCATGCGAGTGTGCTGCTTGTGGGACATAGATTGTTTGTGGCTCCTCAGACTGATAAAGTCCTTTGTATGTAGGATGAAACGTCTCCACAAAAAAGAGAAACCATCCAGATGACCTGACTGAACTTTGCTGGATTTTTTTTCCCTAGTTTCATAATGTTCTTCTAATTTAACCATTCTTTGAAAGTTGTGCAATATCTTTGCTTTTATTTTGAAAATTATCTGCAAACCAAGCTAAATTTAAATGAATAAAAACACAACTGTTTTTGACTCAGTGAGGATGTTTCTACCAAATTCTGTATGAAATTATTCCCAATTTGTCTCATTTGTGTTACTGACGCTTTGACTGAAGCTGTTGAATAAAACAAGCTGGAGAAGGAGTCTCATATGTAGAAAAGAAGCTTTTTTCTTTTGACTTTTAGGCCTGTAAAGACGTAGCAAACAGCAATAATTTGTGAGCTTTCACCCTTTTGCATAAGAGTTTATATTTACTGTATCATGCACCTTTACACCTTAACAAAACATACCTGTTTGAAATAACAATTAGCATTTTAGATTTGGATTTAAAATACTGCAAAAGAAGATGAAGAGGAGAGAAAAAAGTTACATTTTATGGCTGACACCAGTTGCAGAATGTCAAAGAATAGCCAAAGAATAACAATAAAAACACTGGTCCTAGCATTCATTGAGGCAAACATGTCACAAAGTTATAAAGAAAGATCTTGCCTAATCTGTTAGTACTCATACTATGTGTTGGTGATTACTCCCAGCTACTACCACACCAACATTTGTTTTAGTATCTGTAAATTGACAATGCTATAGCTATTTGTGTGTTTGCTAAGGTCAGTTAGCTGTGGCAGCCACCTTGAATTAGTCAGTCTTCAAGAAAATAAAAAGATTAGTAAGAAACCAACCTGGTGGGTCCATAAAGTCAAAGTGCACCAGGTCATCAATGCCCAGTTTCTTCAGCTGCAGCACGACGGAGCCGAGATTGGACCTCAGGATCTCTGGATATGTGTTGTCCTGCGCCATTACAGAGGTACACGAGCAGCCCCGGGAACAATTTACAATGAATCAGTCACAGTACTTATTACTTCCTCATGCATCAGTCATATGTCAGCTTAAACAGGCACAGGGAGACTAGGGCATCTGAAGAGCTAGTTAAAAAATAAATCCACATGCAGCTGAGAGTTATGTGCAAGAATTGGGTTGTTTTAGTGGAAAACTGGGTCACGTGTTAGAATGTGGCTGTATGAGTTTACACAGTCCAAGAGGAAGAGTAGAAAGGTGCAATTTTTAAGAAAAGTATCTAAAACCTGAGATCCATGAGTGCATTTTACATGATGGAGTTTCTCCAGCTGAAAGGTTGCTTTATGGCAACACTAGATGCTTTGGGAGTAGCAGACTGTGTTATTAAAAGATCTGATCTGATTTTACGTTTGAAACTAGCAAAACTGATTTTTCTGTGAAAATGCAGCATAAATGCTTAATGCTGAATGACTGTTGCTAAAGAAGCTGAAACTGAAATGTCAAGCCTAAAAGAGGAATAAGAATAGTTAAAGAAGCAAAATACTAGCTGAAAACTAATAATAAAAACTATAACTTACAAAACAGTAGTTAAAAGCTAAAAACTGAAAAATGCAAAGCCAAAAGTTCCAACATAAGAGCTAGAGGAGGTAAAAGCTTGACTAAAATTTAAAAATAGCAAATGGCTAAAGAGAGACGGCAAAATGGTAGCTAAAAGTAGCTAAAGATGAGCTAAAAGTCAAAAGTATCAAAAAGCTGGCTAAAGGCTATAAGTAGCAAAATGCTAGTTAAAAGCTAAATATAACAAAAGGCTATGCTAGTGAAGATTCTCAGTCATCCAGGACATGATCAATTAAAAAAACTTTCATGTACAGTATTGAACTTTTTTTTCTTTCTTTTTTTAACAAAAGGCTAGTTAAAAGCTAAATATAGCAAAAGGCTAGTTAAAAGCTAAATATAGAAAATGGATAGTTAAAAGCTAAATACAGCAAAAGGTAGTTAAAAGTTAAATATAGCAAATGGCTAGTTAAAAGCTAAATATAGCAAAATGCTAGTTAAAAGCTAAATACAGCAAATGGCTACCGGTAGTTAAAAGCTAATTACAGCAAAAGGTAGTTAAAAGTTAAATATAGCAAAATGCTAGTTAAAAGCTAAATACAGTATAGCAAAATGCTAGTTAAAAGCCAAATACAGCAAATGGCTAGTTAAAACTAAATACAGCAAAAGGTAGTTAAAAGTTAAATATAGCAAAATGCTAGTTAAAAGCTAAATATAGCAAAATGCTAGTTAAAAGCTAAATACAGCAAATGGCTAGTTAAAAGTTAAATACAGCAAAAGGTAGTTAAAGCTAAATATAGCAAAATGCTAGTAAAAAGCTAAATATAGCAAATGGCTAGTTAAAAGCGTAATATAGCAAAAGGCTAGCTAAAAGTTAAATATAGCAAATGGCTAGTTAAAAGCTAAATACAGCAAATGGCTAGTTAAAAGCTAAATATGGAAAAAGGCTAGTTAAAAAGTTAAATATAGCAAAATGCTAGTTAAAAGCTAAATACAGCAAATGGCTAGTTAAAAACTAAATACAGGCTGACCTCGAGTTCCGGCGCCCCCGACCTACGGCATTTCGGATTTACGAACGGCACCTGAACGCACCATATGACGTCATCC
>JARVGQ010000001.1:13992164-14003457 GCA_031762355.1 Hypsolebias martinsi | reverse complement strand
CCTGATTCAGTGATTGAATTACTTCATCAAGTTATGCCAAAGCCTGTTAATCACCCATTCTTTCAAATCAGGTGTGTTAAAGCAGAGAAACAATTATAACATGCAGAATGGTGTTCATCAAGGACCAGGGTTGGGAACCACTGGTATAACAGTTTATAAAAATGTTGAAATAAATTATTATATTAATTTGAAATGGGTTGAGTTGTTTCAAGAAATCCACGTTGGTGCTGCCTACACTCAGACTGGCCATTAGCTCCCCAATCAGGTCAAAGTTAAATTACTTCCCCAAACTGAGTTCATTCAAAGAGCTATCTGCAACAGGTAAAATATTAACTATTCGTCACCTGTCTGCAAAAACTTACATTAGGGTTGTAATGACAGTAAGTCATTATCATTTAAGTTGTCTTTTAAATAAGAGAAACAAAAATGCCAATAAGAGGCTGGGAAGAGATAAAAGATAATATCAACATCTCTCTTTAGGATTTTAAAGAGCCTATCTGGAACATCCCAGCTGCTTAAAATATTAAAAGAACAGCATGATTGATTTTATTAGAACTGTGATTTTATTTGAAATGAATCTGAACGTGATAATGAGTTAAGCTACATCAACAGGACAAGATCATGTGCATTCCCTTCTGATTTTTTGTAATGGATTTTTGGAGGATTATAGCACATTTAAAAAAAGGCTGCTAAACTTCCATCCATTGCTGGCATACAGAAAGACACACGGGCATATAAAAAAAAAAACCCACAGGAATACAAAATATGATTCATTTTAAAGCACTGACGAGCTTATACTTCTCTACATGCAAAGTGTTTGGAGGATATTTTATATTCACCTCAGGAGGAAACAAACTCACGCAGTGATTTACTCTCATCTTCTCTTGCAAATGTAAAAACCAGACATCCCTGCTTCTTCTACAACTTACAATAAATAGTTCAATTTATCTTCCTGCAAATTAACTGCAGAAGGAGACCATTTCAAATACATGAAGCCTTCCTTCCATCATGTTTTTTTCATAACATTAAACCAATTTTAACCACCGAATGTCAAGCTCTGATTTACTACGACACATCTGAGGAGAGCTGTGGGGGGGGGGGGGGGGCAGCACATGTCGTCTTTTGATTTTACCTGCGTGGTTTTTCCTGACCCCGTCTCTCCCACCAGTACAAAACACTGGTTCTGTGTCAGGATGTGAGTGAAGTTCTCCCTGTACTCCCAGACCGGCAGCTGCAGCCGCTTCTTCATGATGTCATGGTAGCGTGGAGTGTGGGGCAGGCCGGTGAGAGGATTCATCTGCTGCTGAATGGGGAGTTGCTTGAAGAAGCTGGCTGCTGCTGGGTTGAGCTGGAACTGGTTCCTATCACGGTCTCTATCCCGGTCTCGATTCCGGTCTCGGTCCCTGTCACGCCTTTGACAGGAAGACGAATGAGGTTACAATGAAATAACACACTGGAGGTGAAGAGAAACAAAACTAGGCCAACAATGTCAGATGGAGGTGTGAATAGAACTACCGTAGATGGAGAACTTTGAACAAATGTTAACCCCCTTTTATAGAAATCACACACAAAATTCAAATCACACATTCTTTTTCACAACCAAAAAATATATATTTTAATAAGAGTATCAAGCAAAGATCATAAATAAACTAATAATTAGCTTTACACCAAGACAAATTTATCCATAAAGTTAAACATCTGTTTTTGTCTAAAACGGTAACATTACTTTGCACCTCAAAAGGACTTCAAAGCTTCGCTGACTGTTTTTAATGTCGCTGAAACACTGGATGCTAAGGATTACTGTGCTGCACTTTATTTAGACCGGTCTAAAGCTTCTGACACTGTGGACCATGACATCTTGGGTCATTAGCTCTCAGAAATTGGTTTATCAGCTCACACTATTGGTTGGTTCGCTAATTATCTCTCAGATTGGAGACAATGTGTTCAACATAATGGTACTTCTTCCAGATATATAAGTGTTAACAACGGTGTACCACAAGGTTCAGTCTTAGGACCCACCCTCTTCACAATCTAAATAAGTGATGTAGGTCAGATCATTCCTGATGCTTTCTTACATTTCTATGCCGAAAACACAGTTGGTTTTTGTCGCGCTAGAACAGTTGTTAAGGTTTTCCAGCTTTTACAGTCTGTTTTCAACATCATCGAGTCAGATTTGTTCCAGCTCAAACTTGTGCTAAATGCTGATAAAAACCAAAAGGATATTGTTTTCAAATGGGAAGTCAGTCCCAGCAATCATCTTCCATTTCATCTGTGTCCCTATTGAGTTTGTTGGTTCTTATAATACTTGGGTATCTTGGTAGATTTGCATCTCTCTTTTAAGCTCCATGTCACAAACTTGGTAAAGAAATTGAAAGTAAAACTGGGTGCATCCATCAGGATAAAACTGGGTTTCCTTTTTAGAAATAGATCCTGTTTAACTCTGAATTACTGGAAACAACTTGTAACTGCTACTTCCCTTCCATCCATTGATTATGGTGACATTTACATGAATACAAGCATCTTGAAGATGTTGGACACTGTCCATCACAATGCACTAAGATCCATAACTGGCTTTAACTACCATACCCATCACTGCACCCTATATTCATTGGTCAATTGGTCATCATTACTTCACACAGATTCTCACCCTGCTACATTTTCATCTTTAAATCACTTCTTGGTCTGCTGACTTCATATATCTCCTCCTACTTGTCACTGCGTGAGTGCAGCTAAAGCATGCACTCTCAGGACATATTTACATGCAGTGTTCCCTCAGTGCGGACCGAACTAGGCAAAATGGTCATCTCTTACTCCAATCCCGTTTCCTGGAACACCTTGCAAAAAGATCTGAAGCTCTCGACCTTGACCAAGGGATTTTATACAAGTGTTAAGTTACAATAACCAACGCAAACATGTTCCTGTTTTTAGTATTTTACATCGCTTTATGATGTAGCTGTTTTTGTTTCGGTTTTAGTTCATTTCTTCTATTTACTTTTTCATTTTATATGCTTTTTATATGGGCAGCAAGGTGGCGCAACTGGTAGAGCTGCTGCCTCTCAGCGAGTTGGTCCCTGGCTCAAATCACTGTCCAGGGGCCTTTCTGGGTGGAGTTTGCATGTTCTCTTCGTGCATGCGTGGGTTTTCTCCAGGTACTCCGGTTTCCTCCAGGTACTCCGGTTTCCTCCCACAGTCCAAAAACATGCATGATAGGCTGATTGGTAACTCTTAAATTGTCCCTAGGTGTGAGTGAGAGTGAATGGTTGTTTGTCTCTGTCCTGTGATGACTTGGGACCCGTCCAGGATGTACCTCGCCCCTCGCACAGTGATTGCTGGACATGGGCACCGGCGAGCCCCGTGACCCAAAATGGAAGAAGCGGTAAAGATAATGGATGGATGGATGCTTTTTATATGATTGTCTGTTGTTGTCTGTACCTCTTCTGTGTTCTTTGTTTAAAACAAGTCTCTCTTGTAAATGAGTCCTTGTGGCTCAGTGAGACTAACCTGTATAAATAAAGGTCGAATAAATTGAAAAAAGCAAATTAAAGTTGCATTTCTGCAAAAATGCAGTGAATGACTGAATGACCGCTCAATAAAAAAAAATAATGCATTGATGAAGTTATAACAAGCAGAACAGAATCTAAAAATAGCTAAATAATAGCTAAAAGCTCAAATGAGCTAAACTTAGCTGAAAAAATATCAGTAATATAGGTAAAGGCTAAATAAGCCAGTTGCTAAAAGCTAAATGTAGCAAACCTGTAGCTAAAAGCTAAAATGACCGAAACCATAGCTAAAGCACATTTTTGCAAGAAAGAAGCTAAAAGTTGCATTAGAAATCAGAAGTTTAGCAAGACTGCAAATGTTTTTGATGAAATATTTAATTGTAGTTCTATGGGAATTTTTAAAATTGCAAATAAAGTTATATAATCCCAAAAGTATAAATGTTACGAACATTAAGTCATAGCACACTATTCCTGACAGAGCTGAGCATTTTGCCATGCGAACCGACGTAATTTGATGGAAACAATGGTGATTGTTGGAGCAGTATTCACAGGGAGACACCTGCCAGAACAAAGCTACACAAGAGTCCGGCTCCTTTTGTATGCATTGTGTAAAAATCAAAAAGTTTACTGAGACATTTAAAGTCAGTGTCTTATGACCCCCACATGAGCTGAACTTAGCCTAGCATCGGTTAGCATGTCATGTTGTTAGCCGCGTATGGAGGGGAGCAAGACAGTCGTAGGGAATCTTAATAAATGTGATTTGTGCACACTGAATTACACTCCGGTAGCAGACATGATCGGCTTCATATTCTGTATCAGACATATAAATGCATGCCATAATTCTCGCTAGCGCGAACACATTAGCATGTGTTAGCATAGCTACATGAACAAACCTCAAGTTTGACGCTTGGGTTTGACACAGTGGACAGCTTTTTATTTATTTATTTATTTTACAAGAGGAATAACTGTCCCCTAAGGTTAAACGGTCTCGTCTGGGATAGGGACACCGGAAATTTGTCCAAAACGAGGCTAACTAACCGCCTGCTGAAAACTGTCAAAACACCAGTGGCATCAAAACAACCGGACCGGAAGCTGTTCTTACCTCATCTTTAATGACTGCAAGGCTCAGGGGAGCAGAAAACGTCCTGAATTTATTTCCTGCAGATGGTGTTGAGCACGTAAGTCTACCAGAGTGCAGAAGAAGCGGTCAGAATTTGGATGCGAGGGAGGACGCTGCTGATGTGGGAGGTCCTCTGCATCTGGAGACTGGGTGCTCAAGCTCAGGGGCGCCACAAAGGGGGTCAAGGGAGGGCAATGGCCACCCTTAATAGAGGATAAGGTATAAGAAAGGATTACAAGATAGTGGTGAAACCATATACAGTACTGTATGTTGTATGGTTTGGAGACAATGGCGTTGACAAAAAGACGACACAAAAATGGAATGTTCTCCTTAGAGGTGACAAAGATGGATAAGAGTAGGAATGAAATCATCAGAGGTACAGCACAGGTTGAACAACTGGGAGATAAAATTACAGAGGCCAGACTGAGATGGTTTGGACATGTACAGAGGGACAGGATGGCAGACAGATGTTAGAAATGCAGCTGCTAGGAAAAAGACAAAGGAGATTTAAGGATGCAGTTAAACGACATGGAGGTAATTGGATTGAGGACAGAGGACAGGAGATGAAGAGGGAACAGCTGAGAGAAGAAGAAGGTCTAAAATCATCGTCCTCAACACTAGGATGTGACCTCAGGAGGTTAATTTCACTTATCTGTGGCAGCCATCTTGAGTGGAGTTGACTCCAAGTATTAATCAGTTGAAGACGTACATCCAATCATTTCTTTATCAGTTTTATTAAAATGTGCCCTGTGGTTTATGAGTTAGTTTGCAAACACTGTAGACAACACACACATGCACAAACTTGGGCAAAAATAGTATTGTCTTTCACCTTCAACTATATAAATAAATATAACATACTATATGGTAACTATGGCCAGTGAACACCAAGGTAATTCTGAAATGTAGTCAGTGACTGAATTAAAAAAAATACATTTTGTTCAATTATATGTAATAATAAAGAAGTCCATTCTGAATACTTTAATTGATTTTAAATTAAAAATTGTCAATAATAAGAAAACAAACAGTTCTCCTTCAAGGAATCTCATTTCATGCCATCGTTTTTTACTTTGATCATCTTATGTGTAGAAGTAACACATTTGTAGCTGCTTTAGTCTATTTTTTTAAATAACATTTGCTTCATATTTTAGTTTTAATGTGTCCAATTTGTCAAAATGCAAAGATGTATTTATCCTACTAGGAAACTCAAAGGTGTGAAAGAAATACTTGAATTAATGAAGAGCTTAAATTTATCCTCTACATTTGTAAAGTGATGAATAATCTGTCACACAGGATGATCACTGCCATTACACAGCCTGAGCGCTGCTAACAAGCTGCATAATGCAGACCTGACAACCATCCCCATTTGGGCAAGGCTGTGCTGGAGCTCTATCCTGCGTCCTGCATAAGGAGAGGCGAGGCACCCAAATGTCCCAGATTTGACAAGAGCTGGCTGGGCTCACCTGTTCATGCCATTTCTGTGTGGTAGTAGGGTTACAGAGGGGCTGCTTCGTGGGCTTCCTGCAACAGCAGGAGTGAGCTTACCACAATAAGTCTATATACAAGTGCATTTTCTCAGCATTCTGAAACCATTGAAGCAGACATTTTGTTTTATGATAAAAGTACAGTACGATCAAAACAATAATAGTGTTCATTGTCCACCTTCCAAAAAATGTACGTTATATTCTGATTTTGTTTTTTTGTTTAATCCCAGGAATTTAGACAAATGCACTCTAAATAGTGGGAAAATGTGTAGTTTTGAATCGCTTTGTGTTGCAATGTGGTGTTTGGATGTCGACTCCAATTGCAGGCAGACTACGGAGACTCGGAGAATTACAATAAGACATAATTTATTAGCAGACTGATATGACTTAACTGTGTTGGATTTTTGACCCGGATTATTGAGCATGAACTTTGATCTGGTTTAAAATATTTGCCAAAAATTGACATTTTGTTGACATAAATATCAAATAATGTAATTGTTTTAATGTGTACAATTAATGTTCATATATGTCAGCATGTCTTTTTGATTGGTTAGGAGTTTGTGGAGTGCCCCTGCTGGCCAGGAGGCTCTAAGCAACTGCTATTTATTACAGCTAGTTTCTGGCGCTGCTATTTGTGTTTTAAAAAATCACAAATTTATATGTAAATATTATCCAAGTATTGTCTTCCACCTTTTCCTGAGTCATCTTGCAGGAACAGACCTTTGCAGGAAATGCCTTGCCCCTGAGCACAGAACCCAGAATTCCATCTGTTACCTCCCAGGCCTGGAAACAAAGAAAACACTTTTATCCTTTTGCATTTCACCATAAAAAGCAAAAATTGACAATGATATGTTTATAAAGTAGAGTTTACAAGAGCCACTATACAAAAAATTACATTGAAGTTGTTATAGGAGAGGCACGGTGGCACAGTTGGTAGAGCTCTCTGCGAGACGGTCACTGGATCGATTCCCAGCCGAGGTCCTTTCTGGGTGGAGTTTGCATGTTCTCTCCGTGCATGCGTGGGTTTTCTCCAGGTACTCCGGTTTCCTCCCACACACCAAAAACATGCATGTTAGGCTGATTGGTAACTGTAAATTGTCCCAAGGTGTGAGAGAGAGAGTGAATGGTTGACTTGTTTGTCTCTATGTGTCCCTGAGATGGACTGAAAACCTGTCCATGGTGTGCATCTGACATGTAGACAAAGTAGAGTGAAATTACTTTTACTAAGGTAACCACCTGGGCAGGCCTTCCTTTGGTTCCAGGCATGCTTTTGCAAGTCAGATTTAAATTAGTGTTTACTACACTGCTTTAACGTCAAACTATCGTCAAAGTGTTACGTTTGTTTTCTATTGCTTGTTGCCGTACTTGAAGGTACTTGTTTAGTTTAGGTATAAATTAGATTAATTGAAGAAATAGATCATGTGTAGACTTCACAGATAATGATGAACGAGTTAACTTTAGTTTCCGTACACTTAAATGATTTAAGTTGGGTTTATGGAACGCAGATAATTATGATTGGTAACCTGAATAGTTAATCTGTTGTGATCAGCTTTTTTTTCTTCTTCAAGGTTATCAACCTATTCAACATCTTAATCCTGTTCAATATCTCAGTCCTGTTCAGCAATCTTTAACAACCTGCATCAATCTAATCAATAAAAATTTAAGGATGAATGATTGGAGTTGGTCAGCGTCCTCTGTTGAAAACTATTGAGTATTGAAGGAACGTCAATAACTCGACTAGAACGTTGCTACATTTCAATATTAGGAATCAGCCTAGTTCAACCATGATTTCCCTGATGGATGGTTTGGGCACCTTCAGCTGCTAACCCATCTCTGATATCAAAGAAGTCGGTCTTGTCGGCTCTTATCATCCCACCGTCTTCAATTTTAACAGAGATCTGACTGTGCTACGTCTCTGTGCTGACCCCCTGCGTAGTCTCTTTACTTATGAACAGGTAACAATCTCTTTTTTCTACCAACAGTGTGAATTTGTCTGCCATACTTCACAGCAGGAATGAGAGGGTTGTTGCACAGATTCTCTGACAAAAACCCACAGAGACAAACTGCTCAAAGAACCAAATGGCAGGGAGATTAAATATTAAACCTTTGCTGAGGCTCGTGTTTTTTTTCTAATACAAAATGTAAAGAATTTAAGAAGTTTATCATCAAATTAGAAATACATAATGCCCGCTGCCTTTCATGCCCGAGTTTGACAAATATCATATTCATTCATTCAACCTTTATTTATACAGGTTAGTCTCACTGAGTCACATTTACAAGAGAAACATGTTTTAAACAAAGAACACAGATGAGGTACAGACAACAATAAACAGTCATATAAAGCATATAAAATGAAAAGTAAATAAAATAAATCATATAAAAACTAAACAAAAACACTTATGTTATGAAGCCATAAAAATACTAAAAACAGGAACATGCCTGTGTTGGTTTTTGCAATGAGCTTAACAGTTGTTTAAAATCCCATAGAGAGGTCAATTATGACAACTTCATATATTTTTGCATGATGTTTCAGGAAACAGGAGCGGAGTAAGAGAAGGCCCTTTTGCCAAACTTGGTCCGCACTGGGGTAATTATGTCTTGAGAGTGCACGCTGTAGCTGCACCGATGAAGTGACATGTAGGAGGAGATGTATGAAGGCAACAGACCAAGAAGTGATTTAAAGATGAAAATGTACCAGTGAGAGAGTCTGTATGAAGTTAATGATAACCAGTTAACCAGTGAATACAGGGTGCAGTGGTTGGCACGACAGTTACAGCCAGTTATGAATCTTAGCACAGCATCCAACATCTGCAGGGTGCTTGTAGGAGCGTTCGTGTACTTGTAAATAATGTCACCATAGTCAATGGAGGGAAGGAAAGTTGCAGTCACAAGGCATTTCCTAGCATTCAGAATTAGACAGGATCTATTTCTGAAAACGGAACACAATTTAACTTTGTTTCTTTACCAAGTTTTTGACATAGGGCTTTAAAGAGAGATGCGAATAGACCAAGATACCCAAGTATTTGTAAGAATTGACAAACTCAATAGGAACATCATTCAAAGATAAAATCAGAGGAAGGACTGCTGGAATCGACCTCCTGTTTGAAAACAACATCCCTTTGGTTTTGTCAGCATTTAGCACAAGTTTGAGACAGAACAAGTCTGACTGGATGATGTCAAAGGTGGATTGCAAAAGCTGGAAAACCTTAGCAAATGTTTTACCTCAACAGTAAACAACTGTATCATCAGCATAGAAATGTAAGGATGCATCAGGAATGAGCTGACCTACATTAAATATGTAGATTGTAAAGAGAGTGTGTCCTGAGACTGAACCTTGTGGTACACCTTTTGTTAACAGTTAACTGGAAGAGGTACCATTACGATGAACACATTGCCTCCGATCTGAAAGATAGAGAACCAACCAGTGGTGTGAGCTAAGAAACCAATTCCTGAGAGCTTATGTCATAAGATGTCATGGTCTACAGTGTCAATAACTTTACACAGGTCTAAATAAAGTACAATTTTACCACTGGTATGCCTTTCTCAAGAGTTTATTTATTGTGTTTGGGGGTAGGGATTATTTATCATTTACCATGGGTGTGTGTAAGGAGATGGATGGATGGATGGATGGATGGATGGATGGATGAATGGATGGATGAATGGATGGATGGATGGATGGATGGATGGTGTTTTTAACATAAATCTACCCTTGACTGATGTAATAATAACATGTGCCACCTTTGCATGTTGGATTTGAAAATGTACTGTCCTTTAGTTAAATCCCAAGCTGTTATGATCTGCTAGCATTACCTAGATTTCTACTTTTGTCATTCATGGCCCACCACACGATATGACTCGTTAGTAAAAACTGTGTGATCCAGCAGTGTGAAAATGTTTCTGCAAACTCAGCAGGAAAGATTTCAGCTGAACCAAAGTGGTCAAAACTCGTGTCTTTATTAGTTTGTGTTGAAGCGAGAGGGCGTTGACCCGATGGACCAAACCACAGTCTGTCCTGCTGACAAACAGCTGGAAACAGTGACCTCATGTCTATTCTGTGTTGGTCACAATAAAAAACAAGGTTTCTGTCGCTTGGGTTTTGCACTGACTAATAAAAAAAATATGTATACATTTTCAAACCTGCCTTACAATAAGACTGAAAGAACAATACTCTAGCTTTGGGTTCCCGGCTAAATTTGTATGAAGCTTCATCTTAAAGGTATTGTACTAGTGTAACTAAACTAATGCACTCAGACATATTACGGTAATCTCTCTGGATTAAAAGTGAAGTGTTATTTTCTTTCAGTATGTCTAGTTTGGAATTAATACCATGTGTCATCTCATAATAGACAAGGCTTTGAGTTGATATGTAAAGTGCTAAACAAGAGGTGTAGGAGAGATTTATTTCCCACGGGATTCCCCCTCCCATACACAGACCCAACATTCATGAGAAGAAGACCCAACCCCAGCCTCCACAATGCCCCCTCAAAACAAAACAGCACAGACACCTGGCAGCCAGTCAAAAACGCGAGAAGTGTGAAAGACCTCATGATGACATGAGCTGTTTGGAAGAAGAAGGTTCATGAGGCCGAGAACTGTTCCCTCTGACAGATATCTGTGATTTCTAAAGAAACTAGGCTCAGCTCAGTCCTGTATGTAGACAAAACTTGATCAGTTTTGTTTTTTCATATCCTTATTTCTATATTCATTTCTTGATATGTTAATAATTTATTTAACAGATGCTTCCACTGTAACCTAAAAGGGTGCAGCCATCGTACATTTAACATTTAGCATGTGTTGTACCTTTTGTTAATGGCCTTAAAGGTACAGGTAGTCCCCGACTTACGTCGATCTCGACTTACGGCGATTCGACTTTACGAACGCGCTCCCGTTGAAAAGCACTGCTTCGAGTCACGGCGTTTATGCGACTTTACACCAAAAATACAGTACCGAAATGAAACTTACAGGAGAAACGAAACTTATAGGAGGGAGGGAGGGGGTTGACGTGCGCTCAGTGGAAACTTGAGGGAGAGAGCGGGGACCTTGACGCCCTAGAAACTTACAGGAGACCGGAGCAGAGGAGGTCAGGAGGGGCTAATATGTTAAATATGCTAACTCTAGACCGCTGGACCGCACGTGGAAATACAGGAGACCTTATTGTTTTGAGCTGAGGTTTACAAGGCAGACAGACTACG
>JARVGQ010000001.1:13941809-13958722 GCA_031762355.1 Hypsolebias martinsi | reverse complement strand
CTTTCATTTTATGTTTTTGTTTACATATTTTTTCTCTTTTGAATATTGTATTGTTTTAATTACGAAATGAATAAAATTAAAAAAAAAAAAAAAAAAAAGTTGAACCCTGGTCGTTGACATTCTAGCCATGCAACTACCGTAAACGGCTTTTTGGTGGTTTTTTAAGTGTTGATAAAGATTTGTGGTGTTACCTCGAGAGGTATCAACAGCAGCAAGGTAGGTTCTGCACAATACATGTCGTTGAGCAGTGTCTTCTTTTTTATAGCCAAAATAATTCTAAACAACAGACGTGCTGCCTCTCTTTGGTACCAAACTTTCAGATGTATCAGCTTCGGTCGAGCCCGACGCCAATGTGCAACAGGTTAAAGCGCAGTGTTGACATCCCCCGCTCCCTGCTCTGCTCCGCTCACTCGCAAGTCACATAACCAGATCATGTGACCAGTCAAATTGCAGCGTTTGGGATTTGAAAATCTAATTTTATCATATTGCAATATTACTGCAAATGTAATTAATTGTTCAGCCCTAGCAGGAAGTGTTTTTTTTTTATACACACTTATCAGCACGATGACCGGAGGTGACGGAGTAGCAGTTGCACATGCAGTTTCAAAGGAGGTCCTCATTCAGCTCTCTCTGTTAACTCAAACACATGGTTTGTGGGCAGTTAACATTAGTAGTGACAAACATCCTTGACCTTTACCAAAATTCCCCTGACAATAATTTTAAGAGAAAATTCTGATCTTGTAACAGAGATATTTAAAGCTTTGATCGTCAAAGCAGAGTTTACTGACACCAGTAAAACAGAGCATAATATTTTGCTTCATATCAACAAATATCTATTAATAATCCTCTAAATGTCTATTCTACGTGTATTTTTCTTTTGTTTGTTTGTACACAACCACAGTTTTACAAGCTATAAATAACATTGAAACCAATACATCTCTTCCATTTTCTTTTAAAGTATTACTTTTTCAGCCAAAACTACTGTAATTTCTGGACTACTGAGCGCACCTGAATACAAGCCTCGCCTGCTAAATTTAAAAAGAAAATTAAAATTTTACATAAATAGGCCGCACTTGTCTATAAGCTGCAGGTGCTCACATTATAAAATGATATTTAGACAAAGTTTTTTTTTAATTTTCTTTCATTTTTACTTTTAATTAAATACGTACTAGTAACACGCACAGATACAATAAATGTTTTTTTTTCTGAACAGTGCCTGTAAACACAGCTGATAAAAAAATACAGTCGTCTACCAGGAAGTCATTGATTGCTACCCCCCCCACCCCCCACCCCCAAGACAGATGTGTATTGGGCAGCTATGTGAGCACCTGGGTGTGAAGAAGCTAAATGTTTTGGTGGCATGAAACTCATTAGCCCATCAAAAAAAAATCCATAAATTAGCCGCAGCCTTGTATAAGCCACGGTGTTCAAAGCGTGTGAAAAAAGTAGAGGCTTATAGTCTGGAAATTACGGTAATATTTTTCCTAATCCTGCTAATAAATATTTTGCTAACAAAATTTATTTTTATCCTGCTATTTAGGTTCCAGTCAAAAAGCCAGCAACAGTATTTTAACACGATTTACCCAGTAAAGAACTGGTGACTGTGCACATCATGTTCATCACTACAAATAACACTAGAGCCAGGCTACTGTAGCTCAGTGGTTAAGTGCTGCAGCCTTGTAATTCTGGGGCTGCTGGTTTGAGCCCAGTTGTCTCAGGAAGGGCATCCGGTATAAAACAATGGCCAAATCATTCATGTGAGTTCACTCACTGTGGCAACCCCTGCAGAAGGAAATCAGCTGAAAGAAACTTACTATGAAGAAATAAAGTTCAGTCAGGTCATCTGGATAGTTTTTTTTCTTCTTTTTTTTAGACGTTTCGTCTTTCATCCAAAGGAGCCACAAACAAACTGAGTTTCATAAGCAGCACACTCTCATAGTGGGGGAAAAAAACAGTTGCTGGTGATAACATGGTTTCTGGGGCTCTCCCTCTCCCCCGTCGACTCCTCTGAGGCAGCCATGCCACAGGGGATCAAAACATCAAAGTTCATGCTCAATAATCAAGTAAAAAATAAATAAATAAATCCAACAAAGTTCAGTCTGGTCATCTGGATGGTTTCTTTCTTTGTTTTTCCTGAGACATTTCATCTTTCATCCAAAGGACTTCATCAGTCCCAGGAGCCACAAACAAACCAAACAAGTGACACACTCCCATAGTGGGGAAAAAGAAAAAAAAACAAAAACATCTTTCCAATTTTCAACTGTTTTTTCCCCCCACTATGGGAGTGTGCCACTTGTGGGACTCAGTTGTCTGTGGCTCCTCGGACTGATGAAGTCGTTTGGATGAAGGACGAAACGTCTCGGCAAAAAACAAAAACGAAACTGTCCAGATGACCAGACTGAACATTGTTGGATTTTTTTTTTAACCTGGAATATTGAGCATGAACTTTGATGTTACTATGAATTGAGGTACTTATTCCAAGAGCAGAGGAACTTAACTTAATCCTGTTTGTTCAGGTTCAAAGTTTTCATAGAGGGTTCATTTTGGGGTTCAACAAAGTGTTTTAGTTCTTTAATATAAGACAATGACAAACATAGAACATTATTTTGCCTTCGACTCACTCAGTGTCACACTGAAAATAAACCTCAAGCTGAAATTAATTTTTAACCATAAGTGTCTGTAGCTGCACTCGGCGCAATTTAAATGTTAGATGCAGCATCTCTAAAGACACTATGAATCAAACAGGGTTAATAATTAATGAGGAAATTACAGTAAATGTCTGTAAACAGTCTTAAAGTGTTTTAAGTTAAGGAAAAACGTTAACCTGTCGCCCTGCTCTCTCCAGCTGGGAAACAAGATCCTCACGCTCATGGGCGGGGAAGTGGCGTACCCCCACCTCTTCATCCCCCAGCCTCTGCCGAGTAATGGTCATCCTCAGCAGCTGTGGAAAAGTTGAAGCCACACACTTCTTTTAGTATCCCGTACGGTGAATGTTTAAACTGTGTGTATCTGCCGCACCTTGTTATCTCCCTGAGCCTCGGCCAGCCTCTGAGCGAGGTCCTTCACCTCCTCTGTGAGCCGTTTCATTCGTTCCCTGGAGTCCCTGAGCAGCTGACCCAGGTTCACCTGAAGAGAAGGCAGACGAACAACAAAATGCTCAAACCTCCCCAGTGCACATGTTCAGTTAGGACCCCACTTCTTGATTTATCAGATCAAGCTACAGGAATATAGCATGACGTGTTTTAAGGGCAACAAAATCAGATGCAATGGCATAAAAATTTAACATTTTCTATACGAACATCAATAAATAAGAAGTTTCCTTTTTATGTTATTCAGCAGCTAACTATGTAATTATTACAATGTCCTTGAATGCAACACATACTTTTATGCCATCTTGATAAGTCAAGCCCTTTATGATGTTCAGCATATGTTCATTAATTTTGTGATATAACCCCAGTATACACATTCAGGAAAAGAAGTCTACCGTACATCTACCAGTCCTTAAACTAAAAGTATGGTATTAAAAAAAAACTATACGACTTACTTGATTGCGTTTTTCTGGTGGCAAAGAGGGGTCACCATCCTAGAAAATAAATACAGTATATAAATGTATTATCAAGGTAATACTTGTAAACATAATTTTATGCATTACTAATACCAAGAGTTTGAAAACAAAGAGACGGGACTTTTATTCTGTTTGACTTCCCCTCAGGGAAACTTGTTCTATTTTAGCCCTTTCATGCATGAATTATGATGACTTCATCCAGGATTTTTTCTAAAGTGTTTTGATTTTAGTGTTGCTGTGCTTGACTGGCCAGCAAACTCATCTGACCTGAACCCCATAAAGAAGCTACGGGTTTATTTTCAGGAGGAAGGTGAGAGACACCAGACCCAACAATGCAGATGACCTGAAGACCGCTATCAAGCAGCTTGGGCTCAGCAGTGCCATGGGCTCATCACCTCCATGCCACGCCTCAATGATGCAGTAATTCGTGAAAAACGAAGCCCAGTCAAGTTTTGAGTGCATAAAAATTAACATAATTTTCAGAGGCCTGACATTTGTGTTTAAAGTATTTTGTTTTTCATTGCTCTTATGTAATATTCTAATTTTCTGAGACACTGAGTTTTGGTTTTTCATTATTTATAAGACAATAAATCAATCAATAAATTTACAAGAAAGAAAGGCTTGAAATATTTCACCCTATGTGTGGATCTTTGTAAAACCTTTGTAACTTATAAGTTTCAATTTCTGGAGTGTTTGACAAAAGAAATAAAACTTTTTTCACAATATTTAAAATTTTTTGAGCTGTACCTGTATGTGTGTTATCATTCTGTTACATTCTGCGAAAAAAATATTATAACCAACATAGAAACTAAAAAAAAATGGTGACCAAACACTCAGCCTTGAGGAAAACCCTATTTAATCTCTTCTTGCTGCGACTCTCCATTATTAAACTGCAAAATATTTTCTGTTGGTTAACCTTTAAAAAAATGAAACCTTTTTTTTTCCCCTCTCAAAAATGGAGGAGGTTTGAGTCACTCACTATGAGTTCTCTGTACTTCTTCTTGAGTCCCTGGTGGCGTTCTCTCAGCTGGTTGGCCATCAGCTTGTACTGGTCTCTCTCCTGCTGACAGGTATCCAGCTCTTTAGACAGGATGAGAAGTGCCTCCTTCTTACTCTCCAGCTTACGCTTGCACACGAGGAACTACACCAGACAGGGCGACACAGCACGGAAGTTACAAAATTGTCATGAACAGAGATGTCTGAAAGTCTTAATATTAAGAAGTGTGTAGTTAACTGTGCGGTATTAACAGTGATGATTATACTGTCACCAGTACCAAGGTTGTTGTATGTTTTTGAAATTAAACTTATGACTCATTTGAAGAAAGTGTGTAAAACTAATCCCAACTGCTTTTATCTTATTATTTCATGTTTGCCTGTCAAGTTTGCCAAGTTACATTTGCTAGCAATCTGTCGCACCTAGTCTTTTGTATAAATATTTGGCGCCAACTTCGGTGGGAGAAATAATTGTTCCCCTTCTGATTTTGTAGTCGTTTACCTACAAAGAACAAAACAGTCGGTTTTAAGGTAGTTCCATGGGAATATAGAGAAACAGAACATAAAGCAAAAATTAAAAGGAGCACATTACATAAAAATTACAAATTGATTTGCAAAACATTGAAGTTAAAAACTATTTAAACCCTGTAATCCAGACAGATTTCTAGTTCCCGCAGGTTTTGTGCTCATATGATACACAGATAACTAACTACTCAATCCTGATGTCAGGTTATACGTAAAAAGCACATCTGTCCATAAAATAATTTTTCTTCCATTCCAACCTCTCCACCACAAGCAGGACCAAAAAGATGGGGTTCTGGGTTAGGGTTTTGGGTTTGGATCTGTTTATTGCATTTATGATTCAATGCAACAAAATAAACAAATTTAAAAGGTCCATTGTAAAACTTGGTTCATTTACATAATACAGTAAATGTAATTGCTGGACGTCCGGCCCCTGAGCTGCTGGCTTTCAGGAACTGTGGCCCCCTGAGCAGTTTAGTTGAATAGCCCTGCCCTAAGAGTATGACATATTCTTTGTAAACTTACTCTTGAGACAATGTATTTGTTGGCTTAAATATGTAAAAAATAATAATAATAATAATAATAAAACACCATATACAGTACGTGCTTTTTGGAGCATTAACAGTTCAGTCTAGTTCTGGAAACACAACGTCAGGAAAATATTTTTGACGTTTCTTAATCGGAAAGCTTTTGATGTAATTTTCCAAGCCGTTTCATTTAGACTTAAGTTTCATTTAGGTTTACAACAACTTTTTTAAAAAGTTGTTTTGTTTTCAACTAAGAATATTGAGGGCCGGATAAAGATTGTCCATGGACCACTTTTGGCCCCCGGACTATGTTGCCCACCTCTGTTTGTAGATGGTCTTTCCATTCCAGCCTTGTACGGTCCATTATTTAGTTTTGACAACCTTTGACAGCTCTGATGTTGTCCATGATAGTCAATCATCGTTTTGATAACAGACGTGCAGCTGAGGAGGGTCTAAAAGTCACCTTTCACTTTCAGACATACACGTAAAGGACCACTTGTAAAAAAATAAAAAAAAATCAGACTGTTTATAAGTGGGCTAATAAATTATTCCTAAAAATTAAATTAAAGGTTGTATATGTTCTATTGTTAACTTTAGCATCCAACATTATGGCAACTCAGAAATACAGACGTAGTATTTTCCTATGTCCTCACAAGTTCTTCAGAAAGCTTATACAGTACTGTACAGTATTTCAATAACCAGGTGGGCCCACAGGTCGGCAAAACATCCTTTACCTACCTGTGAGGTGTTACTGGCTTTTAATCATAACAGTAAAACGCAAGAAGCAGAGATATTGATCAAAGCAGCTAATTTGACATCAGTCCGTTTGAAGACGCCGACGCTGCTGGTTCCATATGGAGCCAGAACACCGGGAGCATCTATAAAACCTGTCCGTGCCTCCAGCGGCGGTTTACGGTCTCCGTCTCCTCGCTTACCTCGCTCACTAGTCCCTGCCAGTCGCTCTCACGCCTCTTGGAAGACTGCATTATTAAAAAAAAACATTAACGGAACCGTCCGGACACAGGTTGAACCGAGCTGCCTCGCCTCCGGCGTTTGTTTATCATGCAACGTCACTTAATTGTTTGGCTCAACTAACAAAATAAAACTACTTCCGGTATTACGAACGCAATAATAAAACTACTTCCGGTAACACAATTTGACAAAATGACATTTGATAGCAGCTTTCCCGCTAACTACAGCAATAATTATATCTGTACTGTATATTAAACTCGGTAGCATAAACATAACCTTTACTAAGCACTCAAGCGCGAGAGAAAGACAAAACGGAAGTGGGTGATTTCAAAATAAAAGTCTGCGTCTAGGAAAATAAGGTGGTAAAAAAATAAAAACAGAAGTAATAGTGCATCTTTATTAAAAAAAAGTTCTTATGTATTCATTTTCAAACAACTAAATACTACAGGCTTATATTTACAGAAAACTAAGAACAGAACGTAATAAACTAAAGGTGATTTATTGGAATGTTTATGATGAAATAAATGTTACAGAAAATATTTATTTTATTTATTTATTTCGAACATACAGTAAAAACAAAGAAAGAGGAAAAATAATAACAGTCATGCCAATTGACATGCAATTTTACACAATTTCTTTGAAACAAAGCAGGTAGAAGATAACAATCTTATGATTTCCTGCCCCTGTCATACACATCAATAATATACAATAATTTTAGTCTCCTCACACCAAAAAACCCTTATAATACTCCCACATTAAATGATGCTTAAACCTCACATTCTCATTGTTGAATGTACAATTCTTTACGCATTATTAATATCAGCAATATCATTTTTTTTCTTTGAACCTCCCATCCTATAGGCCACAACATGTTTTTCAATAAGCTCATTTTTATAGTTTTTTTAAACTGGCTTATACTGTATTTGTACTTCATTCCATAGATCTATTCCACACACTGATATACAAAAACTCTTTTTGGTTGTTCTGATACATTGTTTTTTTTTTTTGTTTTTTTTTTTCCTTCTCTTCTTAAATTATAACCCCCCTCTCTGTCACAACACATTTTTTGAATATTGTGTGGAAGTTGACAATTTCTTACTTTGAACATAAATTGCATAGTTTTGAATTTTACAAGGTCCCAGAATTTCAGTACATTTGATTAAAAAAATGGATTAGTATGTTCCCAATGTCCCACTTTATATAATAGTCTGATTGCCTTTTTTGTATTGTGTACAGCAACTGTAAGTTTGTTTTGTATGCATTACCCCAAATTTCCACACAATAACTCATATATGGTACAATGAGAGTATTATATAAAATAAACAGAGATTTGTAGTCCAGAACAAACCCAACTCTCCTCAAAACAGAAACACTTTTAACAAGTTTATATTTTACTTTGCAGATCTGCAGTTTCCAGCAAAATTTATCATCCAATATAACACCTAAACATTTGATTATAGCATTGACAAGAAAAAAAAACATGTGGTTCAGTATTTTTCCTTGATACTGTTTACAGATTTGCTTTTAATTTCACAACAATAAAAAAAATCAAGTTTACATGAGTTTGCTATGACGTTTAACTAGCATTTTTGCTTGACTTACAACTTAATACTCCAAAACGTGTTTGATTTTTGAACAATATTCAAGTGCTTTTCTCGCTTAAAACCCCTGGTATGCTCAGAGTTCATCTCATAAGCTGGCAACATTTTTGGCAAATAGAAAGCGTCTGAACACATCCTTTCTAACCATTTATCAGAAATGCTTTGACAGGCATAGTAGGGTGAAAACATGGCAAAATGCACCTCAAGAAACTAAAAGTCTGGAAAAAAAAAGACACTTAAGATAAATCCAAACATGATTTCATTCATTTAGTTTGTACATTGTTTATTAAAATATTGTAGATTGCTAAAAAAATGCAAACAAAAACATTTTAAATCCTACAATAGTAGCATGGTAAATGTATAACTACTCTATACATATTATTCAAAATGCACCAACAACAGTAAAAACAAAAAAGTAAATGTTCTCTGTGTAATGTCATTTCAACCTATTTTTGCTAAATTGCCTTAGTTGGTAAGAAAAAAAAAGTAAAACATCATAATTTTTTGTAATGAGGATGAGCAAGCAAAATATAATATAAAAATAAAGTGTATAAACTGTGCACCCTGCACCCTTTGTGTGCACAGACTCAAGAAAGATGAGTTTGTCCTATTTCCGCCCATGGTCATAGAATGATCTGCAGTTAAAGTTGAGGTTTGAGTCTTTTATTCCTTTATCTAATTTTAAACAAAAACTGTCAAAGAGGTTGTAGTCATATCTCGCACCTGTAACGTTTAAGTATCTTAAATTATGATATTGTTTAAACTTGCATTGAATTTTATCTCTTAATATTGGATGTTTTGTTATACAAATTGTAAATATTTTAATACTACTGTTACTGTTATTAAGAGTGTTGTATCTGTAACGGCTTGTTTGCACGTTGCATATTGCCCAGGACATCCTGGTAAAAGAGATTAATAATCTCAATGTATTTATTTCCTGGTAAAATAAAAGTTTAAATAAAAAAAATAAAGAAATAAAGGGATTAAAATGGTAAGCCTTTTAGCCTTTTTAGATAGTAGCTGTGAACAAACTAATCTGCACAAAGTGGAGACGGACTTGACTTGGAGGTACTGGTTTGAGTCTCTTGAACTGGAACGCCCAGATGCTTCTCAGTGTTTGTTGATGGGATCACAAAGATGCTGCGGGAGTCTTCGCTCTGAAACATTTCGTTCAAGGGTGTCTCTTGATTCCACCCTCTGCTCTTGGCAAAGATGTAGACACATCCAAAAAGATCAGGAAACCACTGAAGAATATCAACATCTTTGGCATATTTGGAACTGTGAAGAAACAAGCAATAAATAAATAAATAAATAAATAAATAAATAAATAAATAAATAAATAAATAAATAAATAAAAGACGAACAAAGAATAAATCCCTAAAATTATTTTAATCAGTACTGTCTCAAGGCCCTGTCATGATGGACTTGCGACGCGTTCAGGGTGTACCTCGCCCGTCGCACAGTGATTGCTGGACATGGGCACCGGCGACCCCCTTGACCCAAAATGAAAGAAGCGGGTAAAAGATAATGGATGGATGAATAGATGGATGGATGGAGTACTGTCTCAAAGTTTAAAATCCTTCCTGAAAACCCTACGTTACAAACATTTTTTAGGCTAAGAAAGATCAACAAGTCTCTTGGATGTGGCAATTATCTCTGACATTGGGTGGAACTTCCAAATAAGGGCTACTAACATTTTTATTAACCATGGACACAGCATGTCCTAATGATATGCATCTCCTACCCTTCATCTGTGGTTGAGTCACGGAGGCAACAAGTCCAGGAGAGAAACTCAGAAAAGCATCGTTAGAAACATAAATTTAGATGAGTAGTGTTGAACACAAGTAAAAAAAAGAGTCTAGTGGTGATGTTTTTTTATTTCTCTACAAATAGTGCAGACCTGACGTTGTGTGTTAAAGAGTGTTAAAGAGTCTTTAAAACCTACAGCTGAATTTACACAAACTTGGTGAAAAACATGCTTTAAATGTGTGGAATTAAAGTAAGGAAATCTAGGTGAAATGTTGCTTTTTTGTACACTAGTGTACACTTTTGCACACTGGTGCACGCACACACACACCACCAATGTGTCCCCCCACAGTACAGATACTTCTAACACCAATGCTCTCAAGTGATACTCTCTAGCTTATCTTGAGGGGTCCCAAGAAATTCCTAGGCCAGACAGTACTGCGATCGTGAGCCTTGTGGTAACTGGAGGAAGTTACCATTATGTTGAACACATTGCCTCCGATCTGAAAGATAGTTAGAGAACCAGCCAATGGTGTGACCAGAGAAACCAATTTCTGAGAGCTTATGACACAAGATGTCATGGTTCACAGTGTCAAAAGCTTTAGGCAGGTCTAAGAAAAGTGCAGCCCAATGATCCTTACCGTTCAGTGCTTCAACAACGTCATTAAGAACCTTCAGTGAAGCAGTCGTTGAAGCAGACGTTGTATTTCGTTCCATCGCACCATTACCATTTTTTTCATAGCCTCATAATTTCTCACTATTGAGGCTTAAAAAAAGCTGTTCATCTGTTTACTATTAGGTAATGGTTGGTTCATAATTAGTTCAGCAATAATAAAGCACATTTTTTGGGACCCTTGCTTGGAAGACTTAACTTCAATTAATTAAAAAAAAATTTCCCGCTTCTCCCTTCTTCAGGAGTCGCCACAGCGAACACACGAAGACTTAGCAATTGTCCATTATTTTTACGCCAGATGCCCATCCTGACGCAACTGCAGACCACCGAGCTACCACAGCCCTCTGTGTGGAGCAGGGAGCTGCTATCTAAGGCACCCGCGGGAGCAGATGGTCGGGGTTAGGGGCCTTGCTCAAGGGCCCAGGGTGGGGCAAATGAGGGTAGAGACAGATGTGTGTGCTTCACCTATCAAACCCACATTTTGATGTAGTTGGTACCGTGACTTGAACCAATGATCTTCTGATCACAGGCCCACCTTCTCTAACCTCTGTGCCACCACACTTTAATTAATTCCATTAATGAACCAAAAATGCTGATTGAGTTCAAAAGCCATTGATTTACATTTGATTTTGTACTTCAGATTACCACCTAAATAACTGATCGATTTTCAAATTTGTTTTAGTAGAAATCTTATAAGCCTAAACTGTATGAAGATTAAACATCAATAAAAATTACCATTTGCAATTAACAATGGGCTATAACATCATTAATTTCTACCCTACCTTTCCATCAACCGATCAGTTGTTTCAATGTCTTGTATGTGTACAGTATAGGTAAATATGTGTTTTTATTGCTTTAGAACTTTAGAAATGCTGTGAATCAGTAGGGATTTTTTTTCTACGATCTGCTCAGTTCGAGACACGCAGCTCAAGCAGTCATGGAAAGTGTTGCTTAGAATATTTATCAGTGAATATAGAAAAAATTAGGAGTCTCCTGAACACAAAACTAATATGTTTTACCTAGAATAAGCCTGAGATCATCAGCCCAATTTTACTAAGGTCACTTAGCACAGTGAAATGATGACATTTAAAAAGTCAGTTAAAAATAATTAAAATTATTTACTTATGTGTTTCAGGTTATTTAATTTTTTTTCTTCACCTTATTATCAATTTAACCCTTTGCTAAAAACTGAGGCCTGGACTATTTTGACAGAAGGGTGGAGGGAAAGTTAAGTTACTGGTGCTCGTGAAGGTTGCGCACAAAGCGCAGCAATCCGAAGATGTTCTCATTGTAGGGTTTTCTTCCGTCCATCTCCTGAACCAACTGTGGTGGAAACTGCAACAACAACAAAAATAATAATGAAATGTTGATTATTTAAACTAGTTCAACACTGCTTTTTTTGTAGGTTTACTGGCTTAGCAAAACCAAAACTCAAACATTCTTTCTATGAGATATGGTGACATGGTTACAAAATGCAGACTTTGGGAGGGTGGGGTTTATCCCTGATTTTGCCTCTGATATTTTCCATCAAAGGGGAGCTCCCATGCAAGAGCTAAAATACTGCATTCTTATGAGACAGGTTGGAGACGCTCATAACGACTTTATGACTAGTTTGACAAAACAGTTGTCACACACATTTTTGAACCTGTTCATAACTCAAGCAACAAGGGTGTGCAACTCTGCAGCTCACATGAGAAAGTTGTGAACCTATGCAAATTAAAAGACAACAATATTTGTGAAATAGAAAACTCTTGACATCCATCATCTTTTGTTTGTTCCGGAGTCAGGTCATGGGAAGAAGTAGCTTGAGAAGCCCAGATATCTTTTTCCACAGCCACTTCTTCCAGTTTATCAGGGAGGACTTCAAGACATTCTCAGGGCAGCTGAAAGACGTAGTCTCTCCAGCATGTCCTGGGTTACCCCCAAGGTCTCCAAACTGTCTGACTTACGGCCAGCAATGTGAACTAAACTTTTGTACTGGTTGTATAGAGCTGAATGGACCATAACAATAGCTCCCCAATCCCATACTGATGAAGCAATCTCCACAGTGTATCTACACAATCAGATGCCTTCTCTAAGTCCACAAAACACATGTAGACTGGTTGGGCAAACTCTTATGCTCCCCTGATATCCCTAGAGAGGGTAAAGAGCTGGTCCAGTGTTGTTCCTTCTGAATCCAGGGTTCGACCACTAACCAGACTTTCTTCTCCAGAATCCTTAAATAGACTTTAACAGGAAAGATGAGGAGAGCGATACCCCTGTGAATGGAACATATAATCCAGTCCCGCTTTTTGAAGAGGGTGGTCTGTCAATCAAGTGACAATGCCTGCAATGTCCATGCAATGTTGCAAAGGCATATCAACCAAGAGAGGTCAGCAAAAACCTCTTGGGCTCAATCAACAGTCGCTATCCAAGGCCTCACCAAATTCTTCTCATGCACAAACCTTTGCCTCAGCAATAGCCAGTGTTGCAGCCCACTTGGCCTGCCGATACCACTCTGCTGTCCCCAGAATCCAACCTGCTAACAAAGGCCCATAGGGATGCTTCTTCAACTTGACAGTTTCCTTTACCAAAAGTTTATATCACCAGGTTTGAGCATGGCCATCACAAGAAGCACCAAGAACCTTGCAGCCACAAGGCTCAAGGCAGCTGCCTTGACAAAAGGGGTGCAGAACCTAACCCACTCTGATTCAATGTCCCCTGCCTCGGCTGGGATGCAGCTGAAGCTATGTTGGAGGTAAGAGTTGAAGACAGGTTCTGCCAGGAATTTTCAGCAAACGTTCACTACAAGTTTGGGTCTACCAGGTCTGTCAAGCATCTTTCCCTCATCTAATCCAACTGATCACTTGGTGGTGATCAGATGAGGAGAAGTGGACATGCAAGTTTCCAAGACACCCCACCACAATTCTGATGACACAATGTCAATGTCAATTTATTTATTTATTTATATAGCACATAAAAACAACAAAAGCTGACCAAAGTGCTTTACAATAAGACAGATGAGAGTAAAATCTGCATAGTGCCACTCAAACATATAATAAAGTTAACAATAACTACAACATACAACAACAGCAAAAATCAACTCAAAATTTATTCTCAGACTGCGTGGATCAAATGCCAAGGAATACAGATGAGTCTTCAGCAAAGATTTAAAAGTCTCAACAGTCTGAGCGGTCTTTAAATGATCAGGTAAACTGTTCTGCAGTTTTGGAGCAGCAACCGCAAAAGCCCGATCACCTCTGGATTTCAGTTTGGATCTGGGGACATCTAAGAGAAACTGGTTGGTAGACCGGAGTGCTCTTACTGGAGTGTAGATGTTAATAAGATCACATAAATATGATGGGGCCAGACCTTTTAAGATTTTAAAAACAAGCAATAAAATCTTTAAATCAATCCGGAAGTGGACAGGAAGTCAGTGGAGAGAAGCCAGGACAGGGGTTATATGTTCATACTTTTTAGTTGCTGTTAAAAGATGAACTGCTGGATTCTGGACAGATTGTAAGTGATGCAAAGATGATTTGTCTAAACCAGCATACAATGAATTACAATAGTCCAAACGAGATGTAATAAAAGCGTGAATCACCTTTTGAAGATCTCTGAAAGGGAGACAAGACTTCACCTTGGCAATCAGTCTTAGTTGGAAGAAACTGTATTTCCCAACTGCATTTATCTGTTTGGCTAATTTAAAAGCACTATCAAAAATAATTCCCAGATTCCTGACATTGGAGTGGCTATATGAAACCAAGGGGCCAAGCGTGTTAATGGTGTTACATTTACCAAAGCTGATGACTTCTGTTATTTATTTATTTATTTTTTTCATTTATCCATCCATCCATCCATTAAATACAGAAAAATTAGTTTTAACCAGACTTTAATGTTGTTTAGACAGTTCAAGAGTGGATCCAGTGGAGTGATCCTGTCTGACTCAATCAGAAGATATAACTGAGTATCATCAGTAAAGCAATGAAAAGGGATGTTGTGTTTTCTAAAAAATGGACCCCAAAGGCAACATTTAGAGATTAAAAAGTAGTGGACCCAAAATAGACCCTTGGGGGACCCCACCGATCAGAGGAGCTGGAGATGAAGAACATTCCCCTAAATGAACAGAAAAACTCCTGTCAGTCAGGTAGGATCTAAACCAGGATAAAACTATGCCTTTGATACCAACCACCTGCTCAAGTCGTGACAACAAGATGTTGTGATCCACGGTATCAAAGACAGCAGAAAGGTCTAAAAGCACTAAAACAGCAGAGCTTCCGAGCTTCCTGCATCAGTGGTTAAAAGAAGGTCATTAAAAACTCTTAAAAGTGCTGTCTCTGTGTTGTGGCCCGATTTAAAACCTGACTGGAATTTTTCAGACAAAAAAGGTAGTTTAGAAATAGGTCTGTAATTTAAGAGCAGTGTTGGGTCGAGGTTTTTCTTGTTTATGACAGGCTGCACCACAGCATGTTAAAAAGTAGCTGGAACACAGCCTGATGACAGGGACATGTTAATCAGGACAACAACTAATGGAAAAAGAATGTTAAAAATGTCCTTAAACAGTCAAGAGGGAACACAGTCCAAAGGTGAATTAGAAGGCTGCATGTGGTCCATGATGTCTTTTAAAACAGCAAGTTACTAGCTCAAACTGTTCAAAGGCAACTGAGGATGGAGGAAGTAAGGAGGGGTCTGTGTAAAATTGTGTTGAGGAGGGTCTCAGAACAGAGATTTTAATCACAAAAATAATTGAAAACTGTTCACACAGTGAATCACAAGGATTCACAACAGAGTTAAAAACATTACAAAGAACCTGAGGTCTGTGACTATTGCTTGAAACCACGTTAGATAAAACAGCATTATTAGCAGCTTTAACAGCTCTCTGATAATTTGACAAGCTGTCTTTAAAGATGTCCACGGAAAACTGCAGTCTGTCCTTACTCCATTTCCTCTCAGCTAGTCTGCACTGGCGTCTTAGCGTGTGGGTGGATTAGCTCAGCCACAGCTGACATGACTTCCTCTTTTTGATTTTCAGAGGAGCAAGAGTTCAAAATGTCAGAACAGGTAGAACTAAAAAGAACAGTAAACGCATCCACGCTGGACACAGAGCAGAACTGAGGGTTGCAGGAGACAGAGTTATTAAAGCCGGTACAGAAGCGCAGCGATGGTCCAGCCCACTCTTTCCTACCAGAGACCATCACAGTGAACAGAACAGGTAGATGGTCTGATAAAAGAGCTCCACAGATTTCCACAGTTGATACATTTATCCCATAAGACAGCACAAGATCCAGTGTGTCCTTTTTCATGAGATGCACCTGTGACAGACTGCATGAGATTAAAAGTCAATAATGTTCATAAAATCTCTGACCAGAAGTCCAGCCTCACAGCAGACATGAATTTTAAAATCACCAACTATTAAAAGACGGTCATAGCGTAGCATAAGTCCCGTCATTAAATCAGTAAAATCTTTAATAAAATCCTTGCTATGTTTAGGTGGCCGGTAGATTGTGGCGCAGAGTAAAAGAGGAGAGAAGTTTATCTCCACCATGTGAAGTTCAACACTCTGGTAAAAATGAGTGGGGATCAGCAGACATTTAAAACTGGATTTAAAAACAGAGGCTAATCCACCTCCTTTACCAGTGGTCCGAGGAGAGCTAAAAAAGTGCAGTCAGGAGGGAGACGTTCAGAAAATGGAGCCAACTCACCAACATGAAGCCAAGTTTCTGTCAAAAACATAAAATCCAGATTTTTGGACGTAAAAAAGTCATTCAGAATAAAAGTCTTATTGGTTAGGGGCCTCGCATTCAGCAAGGCTACTCGGAGAGTCTGATCCTTGCTGTCTGCAGCAGGTGCATGAGCCAGCTGGCGAAGATTCTTGAAATTTATTGTGCCATGTTTGGAAATCCTTTCTTGTCGCTGGTATGAAGACTCACGCTCCAAATGAAGGGATGAAGTCATAGATTAAATCCAGTGATGTCTCCATTCATACAAATAGATGCTCATATGATAGTGGAAGAAACCAGAATTGTTGCCAGATAAGTTCAGATATTCTTTAATTCTCACCAAAAATCCTCCTCGCTTTACACGTCTCCTTGGGAGTCTTGGAGGTTGAAAGGCGCAGGGCGCACGGCACAGATAGTCCGGTATGTTTGATAGGTGAAGAGGTAATCTTGATGAATAATTACTAAAACCAGATACAGTACTGGCAACTTAACATGTCGGAGACTGAGAGGAGTTGTGCGATCATAGATGCGCAGAGCAGGTTGCACCTGGTGATGAGAGGCTGAGGTTTGGTGAGCTGTGAGCTGTGCTGCATGTTTTCATGGCAGGATACAGGT
>JARVGQ010000001.1:13912786-13924083 GCA_031762355.1 Hypsolebias martinsi | reverse complement strand
TTAAGTATTTTTAAAAGCAAGTACTTATTTACTTTTACTTAAGTAAAAGCATTAATATGGTACTTCTACTTTTACTAGAGTACATTTTTGACTGTTTATTTGTACTTTTACTTAAGTACCATGTTTGAGAACTTTTTCCACCACTGCCCACGGGACATGCTGTCCATGTCTCTGCTGGGCAGGAGCGTGTGCGTGAGCTGGTGCACCTGCTGCAGCTGTAATATCCACTCCACAGACTGGGCAACGTCTCCTCTTTTTGTATCTTTAATAAATAATCAAAATTAAAATGCGCAATGACTTTGGACTGTTAGGGAGGAAGATGTGAATTGCAGAATCCGAGCAAACAGTAGACGGAGCACACCCGGTCAAAATGAGAGAGTTCCTGGATCTTGTTCCGACAGGATCCGGCTCAAATAAACCACTGCTCCATGGGGGGTCGGCCATGAAGCTTCACCTTCCTGTTTCATCAGAGGTGTCGGCTGCAATGACCCACCTGTTCCCTGCGTCTCTGTGGTGTCGACTACGATGATCCACCTGCTTCCTGTGTCTCCGAGAGGGTCCAGGAAGATGTCTTTCACTCTTTCTCTTCACCTCCTGTGGGCCCCAAGCCCCCTGTGCTTCCAGAGTCTCCTATGGTTCCCAAATTTCCTATGGTTTCCAAGCCTCCAGTGGTTCCTGAGTCTCCTGTGCACGAGTCTCCTGTGGGTCCTGAGTCTCCTGATGGTCCCATGTCTCCTGAGGATCCCATGTCTCCTGAGGGTCCCATGACTCCTGAAGGTTCCATGACTCCTGAAGGTTCCATGACTCCTGAAGTTTACATGTCTCTCGAGTTTGCTATGCTCACAACAGTCCCTTTGGTAGCTAAACCAACTGCAGTCCATGTGGTAGGTTCTTCCCCTGCAGCCCCCATGGTCTCTAGGCCAGCTGCAGATCCCCTGGTATCTTAACCAGATTGCAGATCCCCTGGTCTCTTCACCTGCTGCAGTTCCCTTGGTCTGTTCGCCTGCTGAATATCCCCTGGTCTCTTTGCCTGCTGCAAAACCCCTGGTCTCATCAGCTGCTGCAGATTTCTGGTCTCATTGTCTGCTGCAGATCTGCTGGTCCCATCTGCAGCTCTTCTGGTTCTATCTAGTTAATCATCGCCGTCTGCAGCTCTCCTTCCTGCTTCACCATCTGCAACTCTCATCACTGGATCAATTTCTGTCATTGCATCCTTCATCATTCTAAAAAAGTTAAGTCTGGTCCTCTGGACATTCAAAAAACGAACCAAAAAAAAAAAAAAGTAGAAACACTTCGTCTTTCCTCCGAAAGACTTCTTCAGTCTGAGGTGCTGTATAGTCTTATAAACAGCACCCTCTCACAGTGGATCAACCAGTTTAATCCATCGGTACACAGCACTTTGCTTTGATACTGTTTTATAAATTCTATAACGTGTTTTTAATAACATAGCCAAAAGTTGTACGGGTTTGTTGTTCATTTATTCAAATATAAGCATCAGAGAAATTTGGAAATGGTCAATATGCTTAAAAATCAAAATAAATTGACAGTTACACTGTACTAATCGTAGTGCTTTGGTTTCTAAGCACAGTACACCCACTACAAAAAATGTAGAATACGCCACTGCATTCAACCAAAGGTTCCACTGTGTTTAAAGAATTAAGTTATGCAGAGAGATCATAACACACACACATACATATATATGTACATACATACACACACATATATACTTAGTTGTGAGCCCAAAATACATGTAATCTAATGTAAATTTAAATATACCCTTATGAACATTGGAAAAACAGGTGACTGCTAACATTACCATTAATATTTTAAGAACTGACAAAGTACACCACACCTTTATCAACGTGATTAAAATGGGCACTTCCTCATTGAGCAGTCCAGGTGATTTACTGGAAATGTTCAATGCCACACCCTCTGTTCAACGAGTTCAACTGAAAATATTTGATAAGAAAAAAATAGTTACAAGAGATTATGAGTTGAGTAAAAAAAAAGACAATTTAGACATCAAACAGATCTATGTAAAATGTGAATGATTTCTGGTCTTATTTGTAAGGCGGACTTTATAAATATAGAATTGTGCATTTGAACCACTGAACAAGTTTGAACTCATCATGTTGTCTGACTGGACCGTCAGGAGAAGTTTTCAAGCCTTTTCGAGTGACAAAAGATAGATAATGTACAGTACTGTACACGTAAATTAATTCAAATAAGCACACATGTAGTTTCACGGTAAACTTTTACATATGATCTTAAAATCTACTTACAGCATCATAAAATGAAAGTGTCTTGGCGCGGGTCTGTCCCGAGACAAGTCAAGGAAGATACAGTACATAAAAGGCGGCGTCGGACACAGTTCATAAGGGGCGGTGCCAGAGGAATGAACCTCGAATCTGATTGGCTACCTCTGTTGCTAAAGCAGTTAATTGACAAGTGTGTCGCGTGTATAGATGTGCTAAGAGTCAGTGAGGACATGTAATTGCTTTGCATATTATTTTGGTAAAGACACAAATATTTTACAACATATAATTCTTTTCTAAATCTACTACGTAAAGTGGTTGTGTTAAAAAAATACTTTCCATGAGAGCAATACTGTATGCACAGTATAACTGGCACTACAGTATTTATATATACATTAGGGTTAGGGTTATATGAGTACAGTATATAAAAATGATAGTTGACTTTAGCACGATTTTTTTTTGTAAACAGCAGTGATTATGAGTGACACCACGTAGGTTGTAAGAAAAATTTGATTGATAAAATTGATAATATTCAGTTGATGCATATTTATTCACTATGCTTTTTTTCCCACCAGCAAAAATTGCAAGACATCAGAAATCAAAATGTAATATTTTACCACGATCCTGGATAAGTAAATAACCAGACACCCGTACAATCATATCTTTACACATTTATTTCAACTGTCATCTGAATAAATTTACAGTAAGTTCAAAAAGTTACATTCAATAAGCATCAAACTCAACTTTACAAAATAAATATAAAGCTTGCATATTTGATTTTTTTTAATTGCAGGTCATTAATTTCAATAAAAGTACTTTAACCTTGATGTTCAACATAAAAAGTTGGCAATCATTCTTTTTTCTTTTTTTTTTAATTCCATGCTCTCGGAAGCTGCAGTAACAATAATTTTGTAAATAATTGCAAAGAGCCGTTCAGAAACAGGTAGAGGCATCGCAATCCTAATTTTATGTACATTTTGAAAGAGGTTGAAAAGGTTCAGTATTGACAGGCAGAGACCCTCTTAGCTCCAGAGGATATATTTACATAGAGTCCCTAATATCTGTGAGGCATGTATTCAGTCAAAAAAAGGTTATTTTGTCAAACCCAGCCCATGAAAGTAAGTTTAATCTACCGGCTCAACTACGTTGCCACATCAGATCTAAATGGTATCAAAATGCTGCATCCTGTCCTGAATATTTTACTTCCCTAAGCAACAAACCATTCAGTTTTTATTAACATTACAGTCTATAGCACCTACAGGAACATTTCCCACTAAAGAACTACATTCCTCTAAGAGCTCAGCTATGATAATTAAAGGTTTGTGCTTTCACTGTCCCTGTAAGGAGGAAAAAGGGAGCTGTAATACCTCATCATAGCCAGCAGGAGGCACTGTGAGCCAATCAGAGCACTGAAGACATGCTCTAACAGGAAGACTCACTGTGTCTTACTTAGTTCATGAGGACATGAAGTGAGTGGAAAACATTTATCGTCTAAACTTCATCGCAATAGGAAACTTTCTCTGAATTATTTGGGGATAGTAATTAAACTACAAGCTTATGGGTAGAAATACAGCAAAGGTTTTTATGTCCAAATCCTTAGAAATATGAGATGGCTTTTTTTTTCTGAAGGTCTAAGAATCCATGAGAAGAATATACAGTATAGGACAACAGCGATGTAGAAAAGCCGAGACGTGACTTGACCAAGCTTTAGTTTACGTCCTAAACGACAGCTGTGGTCAGGGGTTGACATCTGGGGCTGAGATGGGGTAGAGGTAGGGCAGCCGACTTGGGACCAGAAGGTCGCGGCTCGACTCCCAGGCCAGCCATGCCCAGATATCGTGGTGTCACTGAGCAAGACACCCAATCCCAAATTACTCCCCGGGCAGCTTACATAGCTGCTCACTGCCTCACCTGGGTGTATCTCAGGTGCGATGAAAAACTAATTTCATCATTGTATGCTCTCATACAATGATGACAATCTCAGATTTCCCTTCCTCTCATCAGTGGTGTGAACATCATGAATTTGCAGGTATTTCATGGTTTATATGGAATGATTACACAACAAACAACTATAGTGATTTAAAAACAAGAAGGTGCAAAAGTTTCAAATTGTTAATGGGTTTTCTCTTATCTGTAATTATACTTATAGGTGCAAATGCATAAACACATTCACCTAAACCTTTTAATGATGTAGTGCTAAAGATTCTTTGCTGTTTTTTAGCTTGATGAGGCTAAGACTTGTTAACGTGATCATGACTGACTGCAGCTGGTGGTTTGTCTTTGCCAGGAAAATATATTGTTTGACAGCTGTCACTGGATTGATCAGTACTCAAAAACAGAGTCCAGAGAACTCGGTCATGGTCTCAAAAGGAAAACTGCATTGGAATTTTTTTAGGAGCTATTTCTAAAGAACCTTGGATTCCAAGAGGATCAGTCAAACTAAGACCACTTTGTCAAAGCCTGGAAGAAGACCCAAACAGTTTCTCACAGATTATCAGCATCAGGTCAGGACATTCAGGAAAAATCCAGGAACCACCAAGACTCAAGCCTGCTATGAACTGGCAACTGCTGGAACATCAGTGTCTCCATCCACAACTGTTGCCAGTTTTGGACTGAGAAGGTGCCGACTAAGAAAAAAGCCCTGCTCCTAAACCAACACCTTCAATCTCAGTGGAAACTGGCAGCTGCTCACATGTACAAATGAATGCCTTCTTGAAAAAAGCTCAATGGCCAGACAAGACAAAGGTTGAGCTGTCTGGCAACAGTCGCAAAAGGTATGTCAGGAGGAGTCAAGGTGAAGCTTTGAACCTAAGAAACTGAATAAACTTTCCGCCATAGAGGTGGTAGCATCATGCTGTGGTACAGGTGCATCGCACAAAGTGGAAGGCATAATAAAAGAGCATGACTACCTTTAAATTCTTCTACTTCACCTCAAATTAACAGCTAGAGGTTGTATCCAATGAGGTGTTTCAACAAAACAATAATTCCAGACATCAAATTTTGTTCCTGATTGGACAAAGAACATTAAACCTTTGGAATGACGCCACAGTCCTGCTCAATAATCCAGGTATAAAATCCAACAATGTTCAGTCAGGTCATGTAAGTGACCATTGGTGACCAGTGGTCATTGGAGTGACCTTTCTAAAGCCCCATGCCTCAGTCCTGTAGAGAAATTGTGGACTATTTTTAAGAGTTAGATTTCTACAGGAAACCATCCGATTTAAATGAACTCTACCAATTCAGACAAGAGTGGTCAGTTATTCAGACAGAATCTTGTTGATGGTGACATAAATCGAGTAGTCAATGTGCATCTTGCTAAGGGACGTTTAACCAAATATTAGTTGAGGTATATGTGTAATTTGACCCCATGTGACATGGAGAAATTACACAATAAATTCAAGCTTGTGCCTCCAATTATTGTTTTTAAAAATGACTGAATGTTCTATAATCATCCCACTTCAGAAAAAGAACTATTAAATCAATCTTTGACAACCCAAAATTAATCACACATTCGAGACCATGATGACCACCTCATGCCTCACCTGTGAGCATGTATGAATATTTAAGAATTCATGAACTCATTTTTTACTTTCATGAATGTATCTTTTCAGTGGAAGACATTTGATTGCAGGAAGGACAGTAAAGCAGAGTCCCTCACAAGCTCAGGTCAATCAAGATGTGTTCGAAGATTTGTGTGTTTCCCTTGAAGCTGGAGGAAAAGATAAAGTCCCTGCGGTCGGTGGAAACCACAGTGAAGGAGCGCGGGGCTTGGATGTACACCTCCTTGAAGCGTTCAAAGATTTTCTTGTCGTCGTCCCAAAGGTAGATTTGAGAAAAGGTGTAGTCACTTCCCAGAGCAAGGTAGTAACGGTCTTTGAAAGAGAACGGCTGGAGAATCATGGAGCCTCGTGAAGGCAAAGCCTGGATCTCTGAAAACTGTTTCAGACCCCATTTTAAGACTTTAGAGTCACCGATGTAGCGGGTCATTGCAAGGTAGAGTTCGTCCTTGATCCGGAAGTGCTTCACGGCTACGACGTCCTCCATGTTGGGGATCTCCCCCTGCAGGATGAACTTCTGGTTGCTCCGACTCCAGTGGTAAATCACAGGAACTTGTGAGCGGCTCGCCAAAATGAGGTGAGCCTTCCCATCCAAGTTCAAGAACTCTGCGTCTGTGTCGCGGTACCACTCATGCAAGGACTGGTACGAATAAAAGCCATTATCATTCCACTTGTAGAGGGTTGACAGGCCAGCTTTTGAGCTGTCAGCAATCACAAAGAACCAGTCAGATCCAATCTGGAAAGCCTCAATGTCGTTGGGCTTAGAGATCTTGGACACTTCAGTGTCCTGGAATTTATTGAACCTGCTCTGGTCGTCGTCAAACTTGTAAATGTGGGAACCACCGAAGAGTTGCGCCACAATGACGAACACCTCGTTTTGGATGACGACTGACTTGCAACCCACGATGGACTGAGCTGAAAGAAGAAAAGCACACCAAGCACTTAACAAAACTTCTTTATTCATTCTTGAGACGTTATCTTAAAGGGATTCCCCTACCTGTGATGTTATCATACGTCCTGAAGTTCATTTCAATGTGGTCCCATTGGAAAACCATACAGCTGTCACTGCTGGGTGCAGCAATGGTCACATAAACATCGTTCTTGAAACTGAATGTGTCAACAAACAGGGACTCAGACGCCACAGACTGATGAAGGACAAAATCTGTGGAAAGAACCAACGGTAGAGTCTTGACGAATGAACAAAACATGTCAAGAAAAGTCGGATCAGAAGAACAACCTTAAACTTTGCTGTCACTCTCACCCGTTGACATGCACTCGTTGTGCAAACTGTTCATGTCATTGAGGCGCTTGTCCTTCAGGTCCTCCGGTCCGGCACACACAACATCCGACACCGTGGCATTGGTGCTCTTCAGCCACGTCATGAGCCATTTGGCCCTGCAGTCACACTCAAAGGCGTTGCCTCGCAGGTCCCTGCACAACGGAACCAACGCAACTAAAACAGGCAACAGATCATTGTGTTCCCAACATTTTTAACCCTGTGACAAACTTACAGCTCTATCAAAGAATCAAGATCAATGAAGACGTCCCTGGGCAGGAATTTAATATTGTTGTTTGCCAAAGACCTGAAAACAGAGAATAAAAATAGCAGAAATAATCAGAAAATGGAAGAACATGACTCATCTATACTGCGCAAAGTTATTTTTAAAAATATAAATCTTGGAACATACAAGTGAGTCAGATCCCTGAGTCCTCTGAATGCAAATTTTGATGTAGTCTCTAGTTTATTACTCTCAATGAACCTGTGGATTAAAAACAGGGATTAAATATGATTTTCTTTTCATATACCTTTTTTACATTTGGATTTTTTAAATAACATTGTTAAGTAAAACATGTCTCTTAAAAGATATGAAGCAATTAATCATCAAAGACAGTAATCCAAGCATGACAATGATGAGCTTTAACAAATGGATAATAAAACCATTAATAAATAATGACTTTTTTGTAAAAAGAATTACAGAACATTGGTGTCCACATTTGTATTACTACAAAAGTAAACATTTTATGTATTAAACGAGCAAAACAGTAACAGCTGCCTTTTCTAGTTTGTTATATGTGGTCCCACTTTTTGAGATTAAGTCGTATTTCTTTAGTTTATGGATCACAGGGATTTAATCAGTATTCATGTCATGTTGTGCTAAATGAAGAGACCAGTCTGGAGGACATGTGGTATTGCCGCTTTCCTGCAATGTCACTGACTGTGGGAATCAGATCAGAAGAAGTGGGTAAAGATAATGGATGGATGGATCCAGGAATGCATGCTGAAAACTTTGAATTTTTAAAACAAAAACAAAGGCTGTTGAGGTAACAAAGGCTATAAACAAACTCAAGGAGACATGGAGGCAAACTGGACATGGTTTGAAAAACACAATGCCAGACTGATGAGAAGTGAAAAAACAAGGGACTTCATAGTCAGACGCTGATAAGCGGAGTGGAGACGCTGGGGCTAAATGATGACAAGAAATAGGTGTAAGTGGGTGTAGCAGAACCGGGGAGGGGAGAATGACAATGAAAAAGTACTGGGAGAAGTAGCGGCACAGGCGAACAACTAAACACAAAACCAGCACAGAAAATAAACAAGAGGACTGAAGCCAAAACAAAAACTACTATCAAAAAAACAAGCAAAAGATACAGATTGTGACAGCCAAAACATCTTTTCTGAATGTGCCTCATAACCATTTTATCATCTAAAAGTATCGCTTTGAAGACGTAACCAAATTTAATATTTTAGCCAACAATTTACTGTATGAAAAGAAAATAACTTACAGATACTCCAGGTGTGGAAGACCCGCAAACGCATCGTCTTTTATGGTCGTTAGAGAATTTGAATTCAAAAGCCTGCAACGAAAAGTAAAATGTAATGTTTAATAAATCCGCTGTCTAACACAAGCAACACTTTATGATTCTGTCTAAATCACAAGGCAGATGAAGCAAATACTGCCAAAACAAATTGCATCTCCAAAACAGGAGCGAATGATCTGAACCCAACACATAAAGACAACGATCGTGACATCCATTCAGTTTTATTGCTGTGATTTATGACCTTTATTGTCATTTGAAAATATTTTACTGAAATGAAAATCTATAGAAAAAAAACATGCTTAGTGCAAAACAATGAAACATTAACAACTATGCTATTTCTGCAGGAAGAGCTCCAGGCTGCGCAGGAAGTGCCACAGCTAGCTGCTGCTGCTCGTCAGGCTTATAAATAAACTAACGTGATTAAGAACGCAATGGAAAATATTCATTTGTGCTGTTTTAAGATGGCAGCGATCCACTTTAGGCCCTGCTCTGACTAGCCGTTAGCTCGTCAGTCCATGAATCGTACAAATCTTACGCACAAGACTGAAAGCAGACAATTCAGAGACACAACTTAGCTCAGCTTTCATGTGACTAACGGAAGCAGTAAATATTAACACTTTTTAAAATTATTTTACATCAATTTTTGACCACAACTGGTACTGAAGATTAAAAAAAGAAAAACTAAATCAGAGCAGTTTACAACATCATCAATACATTTCAAGAAATGCACAGAAAGGTAGGAATGTAAGATTCAAATGTAAGAAATTCACCGTCATGAAGCCATGCTCCAAAGACTCTTGAATATTAACATGACTATTAACTATTAACTGACTAACAGGTAAGAAAGACCACAGCAAAGTGTTAACATTGGGTGCTTCTTTCAAAACATCAGCATTAGCAACTGCTGCCTAAATAAACTTGTAACCAGACTTTTCTACTTTTGGTCTTGCTGGCGCTGGATAATGGGAGAAATTTTCTGGTACCGCTAATTGTCCAGAAACGTTCCATGGGAGTATAAGATTGGGAATTATAAAAATACACTGAAAATTGGGGATAAGTTAAACAAACTTTTATATCTAAATGGAGAAGCAGAGTGTTTTGTTTTTAGGGTGGGGTACCTCACGTTGCGTGATACGGCAATGAAATCCGGTTCTTTTAGACAAAATTATGCTAAAATATGCTTTCCCTGAATTTATTTAAAGTCTTTACCAATGGCCGACCTTTAGTATTTTAAATTTATTAATTTATCTTGTTTTTCTTTTGGGCTCTCCCTTTTTCAGGGGTTGCCACAACAAGTGAACTCACATGAAAGATTTGGAGATTCTTCTACACCAGATGCCCTTCCTGACGCAACCTGGGCTTGAACCTGCAGCCTCAGGATTGCAAGAGTGCACCACTGACCGCTGAGCTACCACAGCTATTAGGTCATTTACTGTTTATTCCCACTGGGGCTGCAGAGGTTGGAGATGGCGAGCCTGTGATTGACTGGAAAGTTGCTGGTTTGATACCACGGACCGACATACATCAAAATTTGGGTGGGAAAGGTAAAGCACCCACACCTGCCTTCATCCTCATTTGCCCCAGTCTGGACCCTTAACCTCCATCATCTGCTCCTCCGGGTGCAATAGATGGCAGCTCTCTGCTCCACACAGAGGGCTGTGGTAGCTCGGTGGTTGAGTCAGGAAGGGTATCCGGTGCAAAAATAATTGCCAAGTCTTCATGAGAGTTGGTTCACTGTGGTGACCTGAAGAAGAGAGCAGCTAAAGAAGAAGATGAAGAAGACTGTTCCCACCAAAACTCATGCTCTATAATCCAGGTACAAATCCAACAAAGCTCAGTCAGGTCATAGACATTTTTTTTTTTTCTGAGACATTTCGTTCTTCATCCAAAAGACTTCTTCAGTCCAAGAAGAAAAATAAGAAAAGAAGGAAAGAAAAAAAAAGAGAAACCGTCCAGATGATCTGACCAAACATTATTACTATTTGTTCCCGGTAATTGTCATAAAATCATATAAATTTCCATGGAAAATGTCTAGTTTTTTTTTTTTTACATTCTGGAGCTAATGGTTAGTCTGTCAATGTCAGTTTAGATTGAACTGATTGATTATTGAATTTTTTTGTGATTTGTGAGTGCAAAACATTTTAGCAGCAACTAACAAATTAATTCTACTACAGCTATGGGTTTGGTTCCGCAGGAAAGCCTTGGACGTTCAGTGTCGGCCAGATCCGGTTCTGGAGGGCAGTCTTGGAGGGCAGTTACCACGGTCATTATTATCATCATGCTGCTAACAGGACCACACTGCTAACAAGACCTGCTAATTTATTTTTTTTATTTTTTTTATTTTAATTTATTCATTCATTTCAATTTAAAACAAAAAGACAATTTCAAAACACAAAAAAATAAAAACAAAACATAAAATGAAAGGCAGCAGAAGAAAGAAATCTTGTATCTGACCCTTCTTAAACAAAATCAATTCAGTCACTAATGCTGCTAACAAGACCTGCTAATGCTGCTAACAAGACCTGCTTATGCTGCTAACAAGATCTGCTAATGCTGCTAACAAGACCTGCTTATGCTGCTAACAAGATCTGCTAATGCTGCTAACAAGACCTGCTTATGCTGCTAACAAGATCTGCTAATGCTGCTAACAAGACCTGCTTATGCT
>JARVGQ010000001.1:13794556-13804747 GCA_031762355.1 Hypsolebias martinsi | reverse complement strand
CCAATCCTACGTCACAGAGGACGTATGCGAAGTTCGCAGATTTCCAGTGATGAAACACAGCGCCAAATTTAAAATGACTTTGAATGAAATTTTAATATATTTTTAAGTTTGTTTACAAAAATGAACATAATTGAATGATAAAAGATATTTATGCTGTGCCACTTTCTACAAAGTTCATAAATCATGTCACAGTTAATTTTTGTTATCTTTGTTTGGGGAGTGGTGGCGCAGAGGCTAGAGACAGTGGGCCTGTGATCGGAAGATCGTCGGTTCAAGCCCCAGTACCGACAACATCAAAAAATGTGGGTGGAAAAAGGTGAAACACTCACACCTGCCTCCATCCTCATTCGCCCAACCCTGGGCCCCTGAGCAAGGCCCTTAACCCCCACCATCTGCTCCCTAAAATAGGTCTCTCTTGAAAATGAGTTCTTGTGGCCCAATGAGACTACCTGGATAAATAAAGGGTAAATGAAAAAATAATATAGGTTATTAAAAATTGAATGAATATACTTCATTAGAATCAGACTTCAGATTTATTAATAAATCAGAGTGTCGTAAAACAGGGTGAAATACTAAAAACACATTTGCTTTGATTTTTCTATGAACATTATCAAATGTCTTGAAACGTGTACTTGTATAAATAAATGCCTAAAAAACAAACTTTAATACCTGTATAAGTAAATGTGTTTTTTTTAGACATTTACTTTGTACAGTTACAGTTGTTAATAAATGTGCCTGTGTGACAACTGGGACAAAGCTTTCACTGTGAAATACGTATGTTTTTGTTATTGTTTTGTTTTTGTCACATTTATGGAAAGAAAAAATATCAAGATATGTCGTATATTGCGATTTATCTTAAAAAATATTGAGATATTCGTTTTGGTCCATATCGCCCAGCCCTACAGCTAAGTATCTCTACTTTAATGTTTTATTAAAATAAATTGCTGTTTGTGTGAAGCATGGCTTTAAACAAATAAAAAGTTAATATTGGCATGTCCTCTTTTTGTAGTCTGTGAGGAACATTGAAGGAAAGTACGTCAGTCTCTTCATTGTTGGGGATCCTGCATACCCGGTTCTTGACTGGCTCTTCAAAGAATACCCAACCTCTCCTCGCCTGACTCCTCACCAAGAGTCATTTAATGCTTACCTTAGCTCAGTCAGGGTGGGGGTAGAGGTTACCTTCGGGATGCTGAAGTCACGGTGGAGAGTTTTTCTGAAAAGAAGTGACTTTCATTTCAGCTTTGTTCCAACCATGATTGCCGCCTGTTGTGCACTCCACAACTTCTGCCAGAGGGAGAGGGATTATGGCAACAGCAACTGGTTGGAAGAGGCTCGTGACTGTGCAAACGACTACCCTCAGCCTAACCAGCCGGTGACTCTTCAGTGCAGTGTTGGTGGAAACAGTGCAAGAGAGGCACTGACTGCATATATGTCCACCAAGTTTCCACTGCGTACAGGCATTCTGCATTAAAGGGGCTTTTTAAGTACACGAGATGCACTTGTCATGCATTTGTGTTTGTATTCAGTTAACATTTGTATAAAGATATCACAATAAAAATCTGCTAAAAATACTAGTGCACATCTGAGCTCTTTAATGGACCAAGCATTTTATAAATTCTTGTAAACACAAGCATCACTATTTGGCACTGTGTGAAACAAACGTGTTCTCAGTGTAATTTGAGTTACACTAGAAAAACAAAAATGTAACTTTCAAATAGTGCAAAACAGAAAATGTGCACAGAGCATCACGTTTTGTAATGAACACAGTAAAATAAGCAGAATATACGTTCTTTGGTCATTTAGAACAGCAGTAACCTGTTCTTCCAAAGTAACCTTTTTATGAATTCACCTCCAATGTAGTTTCCGAATTAGAAAAACCTTGAAGTCGGGTCAGGCCGGACTTAGAGCTAGAAATGACACCTCTAGGCACAAGCTCTATGCCCACTGTGGAGACAGCACAAGGGGAGAAGGAACAGATGCCATCTGCTGACAACTCCCACCCACCTCACACTGGTCTGCAGCGGTCCTGATGGGTTATGGTAAATACAGAAGTACGGTCACTTTGAAAGAAAAGTGCGCAAAGGATTCTGGGTACTGCAGTACTGCTGGAGCAGTTAAGAGTTAAACTCGTTTGAGTTACGAGAAGCTGCATCCTCTTTTATTGCCACATAAGTACATGTATGGACGTCACAGCGATGAGGAAAGATCTGCATTAAGATGCCTTAATCTTAAGAAGACAATTTACAAGTTCGGAATAAACAAGTCGAGTTAAAACCTTTGGACAGGAAACATGGTCACAATTTAAGATTCTCAATAACATTCATAGTTCCAGTAGAATTTATAATGCAAGAAGCACAGATAAAAATATAGTAAACAAACTTTCATATAAACGAATGTTTGAGAATTAAAAAAACAACTTGTTCATTGGACACGAACCCAATAATTGGGCATCATGAAGCATTTTAACCCAGAATCTGCAGCTGCTGGGGACACAGTGACTCCATCTCCACCTCCATGGGCTCCTCCGTGTGCGGCGGACTGAAAGCGGAGCTCGGCGACGTGCTGGCGGCGGAGGAGGCTCTGTGGGACGAAGCCATCCGTGGGTAGAATGGACCCACCAGCCAGTTGAGCGGCGTGTTGTTGATCAGGTAATCGATGATGTTGTCCAAAGAATCCTTCATTTTGCCCAGCTGGACTCTGCTGGTGGCTAACGCGCTGTCCGGCAGCTCTCCCAGCACCATGGCTCTGTTGAAGCTGGTGTACACCTGAGCTGCCGAGTGGCTGAGGGAGAGCGCCTCCTGCTGGACATGGTGGGGGATCCCCTGCAAGCCGGAGACCAGGACCAGGCAGGTGGTCTGGAGCTGCTGGGAGAGGGACCGAGCCAGGGCTAAGGTGCGAGATTCAATTATCTGAAGGGAGGAGATGACCACATTAACTTCAGACTTTCATCTCTTGTTTTGATATAAAGATTAGCATTTATTTAGGTTAAAACTGAATTTTATGAGAAAAAAAAATCCCAGCATAAACTTGAGACTCAAAATTCAAGTTAATTGGCTGATTTACTGTTTACAGCCAGACATGTATTAGCAGATGTCTATAAATACTTCCTAATCAAACACAACCTTTCAGCTATCAATAAAGCTACTTGTCCAGTCCCATTATCAATATTTCAGATTTCATAAACATTTGTTTTTTTGAATAAATGACGTCAATTCCCCCTTATATAGTGTTTTCATCTTTACTAAAACCTCCATCGAGGATATCTAAAATAAAACAAACTCTATTTCAGGCATTCATCAACGTTTTATTAAGTTATTTTCACGTCTCTTGTTTCAAGTTACATTTCATCCCATCAAGTTCTGACACAGAATATTTTTGTATTTATTAGTCATTATTCCAACAACAGACTGCACCTTTTTTTAACGTCTGTTAGCTACCTGTGGGTCAGTTCTACCTAACCTAGGTCTTCAGATGTTGCTGTGTTTGATACAGTTGATCATAATATTCTACTAGAGGCTTGAATGTGATATTCAAATTACAGGAACAGCTCCAAATTGGTTTACCGGTAATCATATTTATTTGATCGATTCCAATTTGTAAATGTAAATAATGAATCTTCATCATACAACGTTAGTCATGGAGTTCCTCAGGGTTCAGTGCTTGGACCAATACTCTTTACCTTTACAGATGCTTCCAGCTGGTAAAGTTATTAAACAGCATGGGATACATTTTCATTGTTATGCTGATACAGTTATATCTGTCCATGAAACCCAATGAATCCAATCAGTTACTTAGACTTCAAGCTTGCTAAAACCTACTATAAGACTTGATTTTAATTGTCCTCACCTGTTGAAATGGCCTTTTTTGTTTATAAAGCAAAATGAGTAATTTTTTTTCTTTCAACGTGTTAAGAGCCTTATATTTATTTATACTTGTCATTGAAGTATAACTTTTCTTACCTCAAGCTATCATGATCTGCTGTACGTGTTTGAACGTGCAGGAAGACGATAAGAGACTACAGTAAAATAAGTAAAAAAAAAAGTTTATTTGCTAAATAAACAAAATGCTGAAGGGGCAGCTAACCTAATGTATTTAAAGAGGACATGACCATACTTAAGGAGGACAAGAAGGGACACAAATCACAAAGTTGGTGAAGGACAATCCAGAGACACAGACAAGACACCAAGGAGCTGAATATATACAGATCATAATGAGAGTTAAATGACAGGCACCTGTGAATGATTATATTGAACAGAATACTGAGGGGTATGGAAGCCCATTTCCATCATGAAAGAAAAAAAAAAAATAAAGCCCAACAGGAAGTCATAATTTTGACTTTTAAAGTCATAATTATGAGAATAAAAGTAATAATTTTGAGTTTTAAAATCATAATTTTGGCTTTTCTAATTTAATTTCAAAGTTTGTCCCTTGCCGGACACCATGACTCTACAGGGATGCAACTTCCTGTCAGACACCGGTAGTTTTCCTGCATAGCACATGGATTCATTCATTCAATGCATGTTCCTCTGCCTTCAAACATCACTTTTTTAAATTAAGGTATGTAATGTCTACATCTTTTCATCGCCACTTTATATTGCATTTAGTATCAAAGCCCATTTCCACTATGAAATAAAAGCCCAACAGTGCCATAATTGAGTTTTAAAGTCATAATTACAAGAAAAAAAAAAAACTCGTAATTATGACTTTAAAAGTCAACTTCCTGTTGGGCTTTCATTTTTTCTTTCATGGCGGAAATGGGCTTCCAGAGCGAGGTGACTGGAAATATGAGGAAACATAGAACAGGACCAGACCCTACACAAGTGTCATGTTGTTGACAAATTAACTTTATTGTATCATGGCTGTAAGCTCAATCATCCAGGTAGACAACAACAAAAAAGGTTAAATTGTGTCATTTGGACAAGTTCCTAAGTGAGAAACGGTCCATCCCCCATCCAGAGGACTTCCTCAGTCTACGGCTGAAAATGATCCAGATGACACGATTGAACTTTTTTGATTTTTAGTGTATTATATTAATTTATTATACTGTATTGTATTGGCTTAATAAAGTTGCATTTCCTTCAGTCACTATTTAGTCATTTTACAACCTATTAGTTTCTTGATGTTTGTGCTCGTTTGTTTTTTTGTCTTTATTTCTTGGACACTTGTAAGAAAGGAGGGGGGTGGGGGGGATGGAGAAGCCGCTAATCCTGTGGGACCAGTTCTTGACAACAACCTCCACTCCCTGACAGTTAGCCAGTGGGGGATTTCCATATCATCACTCTTTGTGGTATTTAAGAATTTAAACAATTTGGGGATAGTTATAAATAATAGAGACATCTGGACTATCTTTTTTATTGTTGTAAATTGAAGTCATGAAAGTTTATCTTGCAAAATAACTACCGGTATTTAAATGTGTTCATTAAAAGGCTAAAAAGTGGAAGTGAACACCACATGAAAGGGAAAAGTGACATTTGGCATTTCTGAAATGTTCCTTTGGACTGAAGAACTTAACGCCTGCTTTGAAGGCTCTATTATATGATAGACTGGCTTGCCATACTCAACTCACCTCTGCCTGGTGACCGTTCTGCTGGCTCACACTGCTCGACTTCCACGGCACCAACGAGCTCAGCTTGTTGTTCACCATCTGGTTGGCGCTGTCGATGTTCTTCCTGCTGTACTCAATCTAAAGAGAAAAGTGCTTTTTAGTGCAGAATGATTTTGATGAACACGTAAAGGAATAATTTACTTGAACTGGTATCCTCAGGCAACTACCGTAGTTATGTTAGTTAGTCCCACCAGGTCGACGGTGGAGTGGAGCTCAGAGATGAAGCCCATGCTGCGCTGCTTGCCGTCTCGCATTCTGGCCACGGCTCGGCTGTACGCTCTCTGTCGGAGCTTGGCGGAGAGGCAGCCCAGGCGCACGTAGTAGCTCGGCTTCAGATTGTCTGAGCCGTTCTCGTCTTTGGCCTCCAGCTCTGTCACAAGACAGGACGCCAACAAAACAGTGTTAAAAACTAAACAGTGTTAACTAAACATTTGTGGTTTCAGTTGGATAAATTGAAGGTTTTAACGTGAAGGGCTGTTCTTTTCCTTCCCCCACCCCCAACCTGAAAATGGAGACAAGTGTTGAAAAAAAAAAAAGTTGGAAAAGGTTGTTTTGGTTTGAAAGACTAAATCCTCGTCTACAAATCACTTGAGCACAGTCTCAGTCTGAACAGAAACTCTGTGTGACCGGGGTCAAACAGCCGGCTAATGAGAACTTGGATTCTAAAAATCCATAATCTGATAAATCCTGGTTCCTGAGAAGCTGCAACAAATCCACCAGTAACTAATTTCATCTGCTTCTTCATAACTAATCCTTTAATTATGAAACCAAAGACTTTGTTTTCTGCTCCACCACTGACCCAGTTCGTCCTCGGTCAGAGGTAGATACTGCTCCACTAGGCTCTCCGATGCGCTGAGTGCCGTCTCCACTCCGCTGTTGACCACTTGGACCACTCTGCTCTCCAGCACGGTGCTCATACTCCCACTGACAACAGCCTTGGTCTTCTCCATCCCACCCTGCACGGCGCCACGTGTCTTCTCTGCGACGCTGCCCAGTGTGCTGGAGACTGCGCCCTTAGCCCCAGACACTTTTCCGGCGACGACATCTTTGGCGCTGGAAACGATCTGGGATTTAAAAAAAACGATTGCAGCAAAATGTTGGGAGGCTGTGACCGCGGTTTATACAGACTTGAGTCAACTTGGCTCGGTGCCGTACCTGCTCAGAAGGCTGATGAAGAATGGGTAAAGTTTTCTCCATCTTGTCCAAACCTTTACAGGCCAGGTCGTTGGCCCGGGCGACTACAGGGAGGGAAGAAGTGAACAAATGAGACTATGCATCGAAATGAAATAAAGAAGTTATTACAACTAAAAGAAAGGGGAGAAATGTTGTTTAAAATTAAACCTCTGAACAAGTTTCTATTTTTATGGCTGGTCATAAGTAGGTGAAAGTTCAAGAGTGACGCATTTGAGTCAAACTTCCAGTTTCAAGTTTCATTGATGACTCAGCTGATCGCAGCTGAATGACACAAGGCCGGCGTTGGGTTTTGTTATGACGCCCTGGAAGCTTTAACATAATTTCCCAGAGGTCATAAGATAAGTAAGTTCTTACTCTGAGGCTCCAGTTTGGTGATGATGGGGGAGGCGGTGGTGAGGGCCACGGAGGTGATGGTGCGGACCCCTTGCTCCGCAGCCTCGAGCACGGTCTTGATGTAAGGGTGGTGTTCTTTGGTGTTGGAGTAAACGCTGAACACCAGGCTGTAGGTGGAGCTCACCAAAGGGAGGCTGGTTACCCTCTCCACCACGCTCTAAACGCAAACCATATTCACATTAATCATTGCACTAGCTTTGAAGAACCCTGAAGGAATGCATATCACCCGCCACGTTTCATGTCAGTTTCAGTTCAGTGATTTATAAGACATTTTGTTAACAGACACTGATAAAACATCTGATTCACATTTAACTCATGCTTCCTTCTTAAAAGCGTCAGCCATAAAACTATAGCATAATTTCACCCCCATTAACCTCAGTTTATTAGATCTCACAGCAATAATTGCCTTAAAAAGCTAAAATATTTGAGTCTTTACTGAACTCACCTGATTTGACATGACTTCAGCTGCTGCCATTTTACGCATGAAAACCTAAAAAAAAAGATTGGCACATGTTCAGACTCATAATCTGTAGAATTACAATAAAGAAGTGATGCGAAACGGAACAGACGGCTATTTCCGTAAAAATACGTTACCGGTGTTGTACTGAAAAATGTACCCCGGCTGTCAAGTGCACCGCCCGTTTTAAGCTAACCTAAAACTCGTCCGAAATAAGCTATGTACCACCACAGTTAGGTTTTTTTTATATAATATATTAGACATAATCAAACAACTTACCGAAAGATGCAGTTATTTCCAAACTGTTCAATAAACGGAACTGATAGTACCAGACGGGTCCGTCCCGCTGCTGTATTTATTCGTTGAAAAGTATCGCGAGATGTCGTGACGCAATTGACATCACTGGTTCAGGGTCAAAGGTCAAGGAGGTAAAAGTTTATTTCGGGGAATTTCCGCCTGAACAGCATGATTTCATACCCGTTTTTATGAGTTTGCCCCACGCTTTATGGCCAAAGTAAAAAATGTTTCACCCTTAAATCGTATGACACCATTTTTAAACACATTTTTTGCTTTGAGTCTATAATTACTTGTGCTCTGTTTTATACAAAATGTTTGTTTTAAAGTAAACATTTTGAAGAATATCATGGTACAGTTAGGGTTGCCAACTTTCAGAGATTAATTCATGGGATTGAGTGACTCAGGGAATTTGTTTCATTTATTTAATTTTTTGGCAACATTTTCTATGTTTAATAGTTTTTTGTTTCATGTTCATTTACATTTTCTTCAAAGAAAGACCTCAAACAATCACAGGTCTAGCTGTGTTAAACCGACAAGAGGAGTAGCAAAATACCGGTACATAGAAATCAGTGACAAGTTTTCCTGCTTTGAGCTTTGACATTTCACTTCACTGGGTTTAACGCTAGCCTTATGTTTTATTTATTTATTTACATTTTTTACCCTTTATTCATCCAGGTCGTCTCAATGAGCCACAAGAACTCATTTTCAAGAGAGACCTGTTAAGTGCGTTTCACCTTTTCCACCCACATTTTGATGTTGTCGGTACCGGGGCGATCTTCCAATCACAGGCCCACCGTCTCTAACCTCTGTGCCACCACGCCTATTTAATTTTTTATTTTTTGGTTACATTTAGCTTTCTGCTGGGTTTTTTTTTTTTTTTTTCTACATGCAGCTTTTAGGTATTTGCTTCAGGTATTTTGTAGTCTTTTGCTTCTTTTTTAAATGCTTGTTTTATTCATCTTTTAGCTTTGCTACTTAAAGTTCATCACAAGTTTTGTTTCTTATAGCTAATGCTTAAGCTTCTTTTTGTTATCCTTAGCATTTTGTTACTTTTAGCATAAACTCACTTTAAACAATCTGACATTGTTCAAGGATGTAAGTACCGGTAAAGACAATAACTGTTTGCAACTTTGCCACAAACCTCGAGAACAACCGTTGTCCAACATTTTTTCAAAGTTAGTACAGCTTCATGTAAAACGTTTGCTCGGTTTATGATGTACTTTTATTTAGTTTTACCGTTGCTGGCTGCAGCAAAGCACAGAGGACGAGGCCTGGGATCGAAGGATTTAGGCCGGTTCTGATCTTCTCACAAAAAGACAGCAGATTAACTTTTAACACATGGCAGGCCCAGACTCCACGTTGTGCTGGACGTTGGTCCGATCAGGTTTTATTGTGTGCGTCATATTCCGTTTACGGCCCTGATGAGCAAACACTAGATCAAGGACCACAAACCGTCGAGGTGACGTGATAATTCTCTGAAAATGTCCAGTTGGCAGAGCTCGGTCAGTTTTTGTATTTTTATGTTCAAAAGCAACACAGACATCAATAATTAAATGTTTTATAGGTGAAATACTCGCTGGCAGTAGAAAATTAAAATAATTTAAAGGTTGTTATAGCTGTTTTAGTCAAATCTAGAAAATAGTTTAGCTCTGGTCTATTTGACAAACTAACTGCTAGTCTGAGCGAGGTAGAAACCAAAGTGGTTTCCTGTACGTTAAAACACCTCAACCCTCATACCCTCACTGTGCTCACTGGTGAATGAGTGAAGACATGGAAGTGCTGTACACAGAGTGTGTATGAGCAGGTGCATTTCTTTCTGAACGTTTCGTCAAAGATGTGGTTCATGGGAGTTGACTCCATAAGTTTTAAGATCCGATCAGTCAAACACACAAGGATAGGACAAATAAAATAAACCTGCAGGAGGTTAGGGGTGGATGTTTGGAAATGTCTTGAGCGAAGACATTTCTTCCAGAGTTGTGGAAGCAGGACTTACACGAGAGGTGACTGTGAGCAGCAGTATGGTTTCATGCTGAGAACGAGCACCACAGACTCCATTTTTACATTGAGGATGCTAATGAGAAGTACAGAGAGGGTCAGAACGAACTCCATTGTGTGTTTGTGGATTTAGAAAAAGCATATGACAGGGTGCTGAGGGAGGAGGTGTGGTGTTGCATGAGGAAATCTGGAGTGGCAGAGAAGTATGTTAGACTGGTACAGGACATGTATGAGGACAGCAGGACAGTGG
>JARVGQ010000001.1:13735793-13746282 GCA_031762355.1 Hypsolebias martinsi | reverse complement strand
ATAAATATTTAGGATTCTAAAGCAGTGGTTCCCCAACACTGGTCCCTGAGGAACACCATCCTGTATGTTTTAGTTGTTTCTCTGCTCCAACACACCTGATTTTAATGAAAGAGTGATTAACAGGCTTCTGGTGAACTTGGGGAAGTAAATAAATCACTGAATCAGGTGTGTTGGATCAGAGAAACAACTAAAACATACAGGATGGTGTTCCTCAGGGACCAGTGTTGGGAACCACTATATTGATAGTATAAATACTTGCAGAAAATACAAATATATCTGTTAAAAATTCCAAGACACTGTTTTCTTTTGTTTTTGTTCGTGATCAAAATACAATCATGTGCTGACCTTGAGAGAACTGCAACAGCAGCTTTGTTCACTAACCTGACGGTAAATAAGTAAGATTCAACAAAACAACAGTAAGTGAACTCTAACTCATAGGCACAGAAATGAGCTTTAAAAATCATCTTCAAGGTCAGCGTGACTAAAAAGTCTTGGAAGTGTTCAGAATCATCCATTTGATCATCACGTTTGAGATGGTTTATAGTTAGCTGCTCATTTTACGATTGAAAAACATTTGGAGGATTAGTTTTAGTTTGTTGTTCAAACTCTAAAACAAGTTATAGGTTCAAGAGGGAAGTCTCAGTATCTACTTGTAATTTTTTCAATAATATTAGTTAAGTTCATTTTGACTTTTGTGTTAATTTAGCACAAAATCTACAACTCTATGGAAGAACAATGGGACAAAAAGAGAGCTAAAAATGATTATAATTGACAGTTAAACTGAATATGAAGCGTACATCTGCAAGAGCTGACATCTGAGACCCCAACAGAAACAAAGACACACGTTAATAAACTTATTTTAGTTTTAATTACAGTATATAGCACGGACACTGACCTGCCGCTGTCACAGAGAAAGGTTCCTGGCTGACAGATGCTGCAGTCCTTCTCGTCGCTCTTGTCATCGCAGTACTGCTGGTAGTTGCATCGCTCCGTCACGGGGTAACACACCGACCTGCTGGCATAGTGGCTGAACGCCACCGACCTCTGTCCCGACAACCCGCACGCAAACTGGTTCTGACTGCAGCCCCTGCAACCCTGCTCGTCTTTCCCGGTCTCAGGACAGTCCCATTTCCCGTCGCAGCGCTGCTCTTTGGTGAAACACCCACCGGCTGCTCCCCCACACTGACCCTCCCACGGGGGGCAGTAGCTCCCTACGTGGAAGGTAGCCTTAAAACCGGTGCCAAAGGAGTTAAACTGTACCTCATACACCAGTGACATCAGACCAGTATGGGACTCAACTTTGATCTCTTTGAAGTTGGATGCACTGGTAATCTATGAAAATACAAAGAAAGACGTCACGACACCAACACACACACGTCTTTAAAAACACAAACAGTACGGGTTCTTCTCACGTTTCTGATAATGTCTCCTTTGCCTTCCTCCCGGTTGTAGACGGTCAGTCTATCGTAAGAACCCAGCACAAGCTGGTGCAGGTCCAACTTCAGTGGCCTGGAGTCCTCAGGGTCCAGAGTCCAGACACAGAGCATCCGTTGACCCTGAGACACTGGAGGTGAGAAGATCCCATAAAAGGTCTGAAGGAGACCTCCACAAGGCCACTCGATGGGAGTCGGCGTCACACCAAGATCCTTCTGAGTACGTGGCTGCTCTGGATCCACCTGGTCCTGGCCTCTCTCCTGCAGCCAATGATCAGGAAAGGTGTACCCCATGGCTGATCTGTTGGCGATCCAGCTTTTGTCTACGACTCCATTTCTCTCCGTGGTCGTTTTAAGGGTCCTGTCTGTATACGGCGCAGTTTTACTGTCCGTGTAGTCCATTTCGTCATCACAGCCCAGCTCATCGGTGCCAAAGCCTTCACCGAGACACTCCACCTGACCGTTACAGCGCCAGGAGAGGGGGATGCACCGACCCCCGAGGCATCTGAAAGACGTCTCGGAGCAATCGCCAGCTGGATGAAGTGGAAACGTCAGAAGGTTAGCAAAGAAACATTTTTACACAAGATGAACTTTGAACAAAGAGTCTGTCATAAACTGACAGGGTGGATGCCAAAGTGTCGTACTTCTGGAGTAGCTGAGCAGAAACAACGACACAGGAAACTGATGAGGATAGAAGTGATGCACCAGGGTGATATTTCCTCCTGGAAACTCCAACGGCTGCGGCAGCTTGGAGCCGCAAAGAACATGTGGCTCGCCACCAGCTGATGATTTTATGGTGAGCCGTTCGTTCTTACATCGTACAGAGAACTGAGAGAAACTGAGGAGTTTACAGCAAGAACAAGCACGTGAATACGCAAAAAATAAAATATTACTACTTCACTTGCTAAACTGGCAAAACTTTTTTGTTCACGTAGTTTTTCAATTAAATAACATTTACATCAGTTTATATATACAGTACAGTATATATATTTTTTAAATAGCTGGGTTAGCGATTAAATCCCCTTCCATCCTTGTGTTTCAAATAAAACGATTTAATCTCAGTATAAAATGATCTCAAAGTCTCATCTGTAGTTAATTTGTGAGCAAATGAGCATCTGGACCTGAGAACAATGGGTTCATCCTCTGAACCCTTGATGAACCAGCAATCGTAAGCAGGACCAAAGCTGTAGGACCAGCTGCGGTAGGCAGAACTCCTGATCTCTCCCACTTTACTCTCCAGGATCTGAGGGGGATGCTCACAGTAGGCTGAGAAACAGAACAAAATATTTCATGAGGATTTATTCACTGTTGTTGTTCATCAATCTGAGAAAGCAACTTGTAAATTGCACGTTCTCTATAGAGTATATTTAAAACTAGTGAGGCTGACTAAAGCACTTTACAGTCAAAGCAGATAATACAACAAATTAAATATAAAAACAAGGGATAAAGGACAATAATATGTATAGGACAGAAAAGTAGCTAAGAGCTACTGAAACCTGCTGTGTTTGTAAACCAAAATAAAAAGGTGGGTCTGTGTGTAAAAATGCAAAGACTGACATTTATTATTGTGTCAATGTTTATGAAGAATTCTATTTTTCTTCTGTACGTTTTTCAGCGTCTTTCTTGTTCCACAGTTTTTGTGTATTTCAACAAATCATCAAAACGTTCAGCTCATTCAGGACAATTCTGCTAAGACTTTTGGTATTGCTGCAACTTTTGAAATATTTAGCCTTTTCTGACACTTTTTCCTCATAGAAAAAGAACTGAGCTCATTTTACATCCTTCATCTCTTTAGATCTGTGTACAACATTTTACTGCTCCTTTCACATTTTGTTCTGCTTCTTTCTCCTTCCTTGTGCAATTTTAAACGTTTTCCAGCTACTTTAAGCCATTTTCAGCTGTGTTGTGATCCTCTCAGATTCTTTCTGCTAACTACAACATTTTTGTGTTTCTTCTAACTTCTTCCTGCTAAATTCAGCTTATGCTCCTTTCAGCAAGTTTCAGCTTATCTCCTATTTCAGCTAATATTTAGCTGTTTATAATGCTAAGTTTAGCCTTTTCAGCTAATTCCACACTTTTTGTGCATCTTTCAACTTTTTTCAGCCTAATTCAGCAACAATGTGCTCTCTCCACTTTTTTTCTGGTAATTTAAGCTTCTTTCTGCTGTTTTAATTACTTTTTTTTTTTTTTTTTTTTTGGGTGCTAATTTCTGTTTCTTTCAGCCTAATTCGGCAAACATGTTCTTTCTACGTTCTGGTAATTTAAACTTGTTCTACCTGTTCAGCTAATGTTTTAGCCCTTTTTTTTAGCAAATTTCAGCTGTTTTCAGAAAAAGTGCGGTAACGTCTGATACTTTCAGCCTAATTAATTTCTTTCTGTTAATTTCAGCTTCTTATGCTCCTTTCAGCTTATTTCTGCATGTTTCAGTTATTTCAGATATGATTTAGCTGTTTTATGCTGTTTTTAGCTTTTTCAGCTAATTCCACTTTTTTTTTTTTTTTTTTTTTTTAAGATAATTTCAGCTCTTTCCACTTTCCAAGTTTCTTTTTGCCTTTTCAGCTGCTTTTGGGTAATTTCCTTTTTTTTTTTTTTTTTTTTTTTTTTTTATTTATTTATTTTTTTTTTTTTAGCTTATTTACTAAATTTTGTGCTCATGTCTTACATATTTAAACCTAATTCAGCAAATATGTGTTATTTTTCTTTCTTCTACTAATTCTGGCTTGTTCTTCCTTTTCAGCTAAAATTCAGCATGTTTTTTCCTTCAGCTAATTTCAGCTGTTTTTCAGTAAGTTCTTCAGCAATAAGCATTCACACTGCGTTTTTGCAGGAAACACATTTTCTAGTTAAAAAATTAATATGGCAAGGCAGAGCTTAAAAAAATAATGTAAAAAAAAAAAAACATTAATACAATAATGTGTTATGCAATCCTGCCGACAACGCAGCCGGCTAGTTTGTCTCCTCACCGAAGCAGGAAGCAGGTTCAAAATGACTGCAGGCTGCAGGAGAAAGAAAAGCAAAGAACAGAACTGGTCAAGCAGGTGTTGAACAGCCGACCGTCTGGAAATTATGTACGAGAAAATAGTTTCTGACCAATGAATATTTAGAACTGTACCAACATTATAATAACTCAAATTTATGTACCTGTTATGGAGAACAGTAGGAGCGCACACAAGTGCTGGCTGACTGTCATTGTGGAAATTATTCTTCAATAAAGGTTTTAAAAATGGATAAAATTCAGAAGATTTAATGTTAAAAAGGGGCCATTTTAAGAGGTTTTGTTCAGGAGGATGTCATCTGTGAAGATAAAAAAAGACAAGCATGTTTAAGCTTAATGGGGATTAAAACTGACAAATAAAAAATAATTCTGATGTGCATCATTGCAAGATTACAATATTTACAAGAAAGTATTGCAATTAAAATGGAGTAAAAAAAATACAATGACCTGTTTTGTAGAAAGTTACAGTTGCAAAGACACTAAAAATACATTTTTAAATTTGTGAATTGACTTTACACAAAAATGTAATTATAATATACTTGTAAAAGTTAGCCCTCCAAACTCAAAAGCAGCGACTTCTCGGGTGACTTTTTACATCTCAACTCATAATGATACCACTTTATTTAAATAAATCCTTCGACCTGCAGCCCAGCTAACCAGTCCTTGAGGTTTTGTTAAATTGGTTTAGCTGGTGGAGTTGTTGTGAGCTTAGAAGCTGCTTTCATCATTTGGAGACTGGTAGAGCAGATTTAACTTCATAAAAGTATACAAGACAAACATCTGCAGTGGAGTAAACATGTCAACATGAAAAAGTATTGATTTCTTTATGTATCACACTAAATAAAACACCGGATTACTGGTGTGACTTGATATTGCTTATCTTGAAATACTGAGGTTTTCGACAGTGAACCATTTAAAGTAACTAGTTTTGCTAGACTTAAAAGAAATGTCAAACATCTGTTTTAAACATTTTTGAACAAAGCAAAACAAGAAAAGCACTCTAAGTGCAAAACAAAAATGCAAAGCAGTGAAGTAAAACATTAAAACTGAACTGTAGAAACCTGTATTATATTTTCCTTCAGTCTGTTTGTCTTTAGCGCACAAAATTGGAGAACAATGAACTGCCTTAGGTAGAAATTGCAATATGTTGGAGTTCTTGCATAAACACTACATAGCTTCCTATAACAAAAGTAAACCATAAACATCTTATTAAAAAGTTTTTTTTTGCCTTATATCGTTCTGCGCAGCAGAATGAGCTCATTGGAGCTCAAGTTTTCACCAAAGCATGTTTAACATCCTAGCAATTAATTTTACTACTGAGCTAAAATGTTTGTTTGCCTCTTCCCTGCTTTTTAATTTTTTTAAGAGGTCTATTTATTTCACTAATTTCTTATATTCTAAAAATAAGCAAAAATAAGTAGTTGCATATAAACTAAAACTCTAAGCTTTTACATAATAAAACAAGTAGTTCTGTATATTTTTCATGTATATAGCTTGTTTTGCTTTTGTGTAACACTTAAAAATGTCACAATATGCCACATAAACTTGAATATAGTAAATAAATTAAACTTTACACAAGTTTGAGGGCAGGGTTAATTTAGTAGCTCTTTGCTAAATTTATTTAAGTGAAGCAATGATTAAAAAAAATTGTATGCAATTGTAAAGAGTTGCAGGCTCCTGCCTGATTTTTTTTATGTAACATGATTTCTGTCACAATGTGTCTTGTGAACTTCCCAATTTAGGTGAAATTCGTTTAATTGCAAACTAAACATTAAAAAACAAACACTTCCTGCTCTTAAAAAGTCACCATAAACTGAGTTAATGCGGGTATTTTATCTGATTATTGTGGTGAACTCTACCAGGAAACACAGGCCCATTGAATGAAGGTTGTTTGTGCTGCGTACACAACAAACAGCGACTTCCTTCCTATAATCGTCTCCATGTTCCAAAACTGTGTCAAAGTCTCTCTTTTTTTTAATCTCTGGTCAAATAAATCCAGGTGGTTGCATTTCGAGTCGTCGGGGCATCGTAATTTGTTTGCTTCGTCTTCAGCTCATTCTCAGAAAAGGCACAGTTTCGGTTTGAAGCAGAAACAGGGAGCAGCAGCTCCGAGCTTCACCAGCGAGCTAAATGCTAATAGTCCGTTAGCTCGCTTAGTCGCTTTTATAAACTACGACACAAGAAGACGAGTTGTCCACACGCGACAAGAGGCGTTAATACACCCACACAAACTACAACACGTAGGTCAGAAACGACAGAAACATTATAAAACAAATGATAGCGGACGGATATGTTACCGTGTCAGACGGCCCTTCTTATTGACAAGAACTTCCGCATGATGCATAGCTGGAGGGGGCGGGGCTTAGGCCAGTGACGTTAACAGGTCTGTTTTTCCTCGTTCATAAAAACTATAAAACTGTAAAAACAGTTAATTCCCCTAAAAAAATTAAAAATAAGTTAATTCCCCTAATTTTTATGATAAGTATAAATATCTGGAAACACTAAAATTACCTGTAGCTGCAGGTCGGTTTAGGTGGCTGAAGTGTTTAGTTTGTACCAGCAGGTGTCCGTGCAGACTGCCACAACTGATCATAAAGATAATGATGGCTAAAAACAAATGCCTTCATTGTGTTATTTTATTTTATATTTTCAAGCACAATACACAGAAAATACACAAAATGGAAAAAAAACTTTATTCAAAACATAAAATACACTTTTTATTTTTTTGGACATGCATACATTGTTTCATTGTTCAGTAAGAACAAATAATACCTAATATCAACTAGAGTTGCTATATAGTTTCTACATTTTTTTGCTTTGTTTTGTTTTGTTTTTTTGAATGTCCAGAGGACCAGACTTAGCTTTTTTAGATTTTTCTGCCTGGATTATTGAGCATGCATCAGGGTACGTCATGATACCTTTATTGCTAACACCTTCAACTGGACTTATCACACCCTAACAGGCATCTACACTACCTGACAAGATTCTTTAGGACACACAAAGACCCAAGAAACAGATCATGTGATGCAAAAAAGAATCAGGCTGTTTCTGTGGAGGAAAAAACAACTTTTTTCCCATTGAAAAACCTGTTAAATGGGCTACATCACTGAGGGAACATGAGGTGTTTAAGTGTTTGTATCGGTGGTGATAAATGTAAATACCCAATTGGGCAATGAAATTTGTGCTTAATCTGAAACATTTTAGCTTGTGTCTGTAAAACAAAATGCAGCCCTTTGAATATTACTTGTGTGTTGCATTTAATATATAACACAAAACTTTATTGTGGTTGACATTTATTATTAAATTATTCCTGTTCAAACAATTCTAAACATCTGGCAAAATTACCTTCTGTTCTTAAGACTATCTAATGGCTACATCAAAACAGACGGACAGAACAGAACAAACAGAAAATTGCTTGCGTTTCTTCTCATTCATAACACTTTCCAGTTGTGTTTATAGGTGCACTTTGATGGAAACTGAAGGCCTTTGAGTGTCTAAAACAAAGAGCCTGTCAGATCATCTAACAGCATCAGAAACCTACTGTGTGTTAGTGTGATTGTAGTGGAGTCAGTCCAACTTACAACCATGCAGTATAGAAAAAAACACAAGGACTACTTGCACAGATGTATGGGAGCAGATGTGGCTTTAAACTTTTTAATCAAGGTCACCATTTTCTATTTTCAAACAACTTGTGTTGTTTTCTTGTGTGCAGCTACTCAAAAATGCACAGTGTTATCAAAAAACTTTTTTTCACGGCTGCTCCCTCATGCAAGGGCTGCCACAGCAAGTGAACACACAGTAGATTAGGCAAATATTTAACATTGGATGGTCTTTCTTTTGCAACCTGTGCTCATTCCTGCAGCCTTAGGATTACTAGACTGCAACACTGAGTTACAGCAACCCCTCAAATGAGCAAGAGAAAGGGGGGGGAAAAAAACACAGAAATGAATTAAATCAAATCACTTCTACCTTTGGCTAAACCTGGCTCTGCTGAAATAAAACTCAAACTACAAAGATAGAATACATAAAAAAAAAAAAATCTAGTGAACATTGTCCTGTGTTTTTCCATTCATACTTTTATGAACATGTCCATCAAAACATAGTGGTAATTCATCTAAATGATATAAATTACACTAACATTAGTTCCAGCTCTAACAAAGTTGAGTCAGGTCCTCTGGACAGATTCTTCTTCATTGAAACATTTCATCTTTTAGCCAGAAAACTTCTACAGTCTAACAAAGAAGAATCTGTCCAAAGGACCTGACATGAGCTTGTTAGATTTTTCTACCTGTATTATTGAGTGTGCATCAGGACATACGGTCCAGTTGTTAATCAGTTGTCTACAGGTACCTATTATGTTAAAGTAAAAAAAATAAAAAATTCTAAACTACTTCTGAATGCTACAGAATGGAAGTGTTGGGCATTATGCTTACTGGACGTTGTGCTTTTCATGTGCTAAAGCACACACAGCACCACAAAATAATTGCTTGCACATCTGGATTGGTAAAGTAGTATGACATGTTAAACAAACTTTGTATGGTGCTAAAAAGAAAACCGGTTGTAAATATTGGTAAAAAATCAAGAGAAAAAAAAAATAGCATATTATTAAGGCTCGGTTAATTCTCAATTTTAAAAATTCTACACAATATGACATGGATTTTTTTTCTGTAACATACCTCAAATTGCATATGTTTTCAACTTATTACAAAGGATGACTGATTACTGAACCTTAATTGAACTGGTTCTGTGTATGTAGGTGTCTGTGTGTGAAAGGCTGAAAACACAAACTGGTGAGATACAGAAGAAAGCATCCACTCTTCATAGTGATGAAATTAATATTCTTTTGTTTTCTTTTTTTCTTTTCTTTTCCGTCATCATTTATTCCAAAGAAAATCAAACAGGATTAGGATGGGAGTGAGGCAGATATGTCTATGTCAGCTGCATGAGCTAATTCCTACTCTTAATATCCTGCCAAAATACACAGTTTTGCATTACTGGTGGCTAAAGTGGGGATTGAATCAAGTAGAGCACTGGAAAGACAGAGAAAAAGAAAGCCATCGACTATGGTTTCATGGAGCTTTATTGGTGCGTTCTTTTTGTCTTTGTCCATGTGCATGGATTTGTCCCATTTTGCTGGCTCTCAAGTGTGTTTTGGTTTGCCAACCCAACCAGGATTCAAGTATGAACAAAAAAATTGAACAGAGTCCCTCAGCAATAAAAGACCAAGATACCGTATATTAATAAAGGAACACCTTCGTTTGACTAGACTATTATACCAGCAGTGTATCTGATGTGGCACTCAGTACGCAGTTATGTATAAATTATGTGTATATTTATGTGCAATATGTATAGAGTATTCCCTCGTCTCTGTGTGCTCCCCCAGCACAGAGGCAGTGAATACTTTTGAAATGCAGCTGATATGACAGTTACAGTCCTTTTATTAAGTAAAATTTCAACTGATACACACCTTTACTATAAAGTTGAACAAACAAATAATTGTTTTTAGGTGCTTATCTTGTTAAATTTGGAAGAAATGCACAGCGAGTACTCCTGTGTACACTCCTGCGGCTGTGAATCGACTTTTGAAATACAGCTGACGTGACCGTCAAAGTGCATTTATGAAGGAAAAATTAAGATTGAGACACACCTTTACTATAATTTCAAGCAAACAAATAATTGTTTTTAAGCATTAATCTTATAAATTCTTGTTAAAGTTCTCCCGTGCACACTACCATGATCGCCATTTGGCAGCCAATCGATTTTTGGCACAACACCGGCACACATTTCCGGGTTGTCAGCGGTGACGCATAATAGATGCAACTTATACGGCAAATTGACATATTTATGGATTTTTTTGTCACTTTATTAGACATAGTTGGACTGATGCAACTTATAAGATGGTGCAAGGTGTACAAAGGATTTTCTTTTCTTTTTTTTTCTTTTTTTTTTTCTTCTTTCGGCTTCTCCCTTCGTTAGGGGTCACAACAGCGAACTAGTCGCACGAAGACTTGGCAGTTGTTTTTACGCCGGATGCCCTTCCTGACACAACCACAGACCACCG
>JARVGQ010000001.1:13342321-13353681 GCA_031762355.1 Hypsolebias martinsi | reverse complement strand
TTTGTTTTTTGAATGTCCAGAGGACCAGACTTAGCTTTTTTAGATTTTTCTACCTGGATTATTGAGCATGCATCAGGTTATTAAAAAGTATGGTAGTTTTGCTCATGCGTTGCTTGGAGAAAATCCATGATAAATTCATACATGTGTATCAAATTCTTGTTTTTACAAAATACTGTACTGTAGTTATATGTTGTAAAATCCCTCCATCTTGGAAAACAAATGGCTCAGATAAATCAATAAAAGCCCAAACTTAATATGGTCTTCATTTATGAAAATAAACTCTTCTTGCAAAAACATAATTTTTTGTAAAATTGGATGCTCTTCCTAAACTTTTTTTTTTTTTTTTTTTTAAGAAACGTGTGTTAAATGAATTCTTCTAAAAAAGCCTGTTTCTGTCTCTTTATCCGCTGGCTGCACACACTGAGCTAATGACTGACAAATCAGATTACATGATTTCACCTCAGCGGTCAATAGGAGTGTGTCGTTTCACCGGCGGCGGAAAGAGCTGAGTCACTGTTCCTGAAACTCTGATACCCGTGGAGCCTGTCCAGTGTGAACACTCATTGTAATCAGAGCTTTTTACTACAGTGAACGCACACACACAGGGCAAACAGCAGGCTTTTAAAGAACTTAATCTATGAAGTACCAAAAAAAAATCATTTAAAATCAAATATTAATACTGTAGACTTAAAACACTTTGCATCCTGCTTATGGTGCAGCTCAGATACTGATCTACACATCTACTGATAAGATGCTGCTGTGCTGAGCTCATCACATGTTGTTGTTGTTGTTTTTCCTCAGGGAGACTCTGTTCAGACCTGCCAGGGCGACAGAACATGGAGTGGCACACAGCCAGCATGTGTTGGTAGGTTTTGTACTGGTAAACATTTTAAAACACAGAGTTTCACTTCAGCTGGTAAACTTGAGCCCCTCCACATTAAAATGAAAACATTGCATAAATACTTTAAGAGATGACTCACAAAAGAGCTCATATTGAATGACTGATAAAGCCACATCCAGACAGCTTGAAGCACTTCAGCTCCTTCCATGATCCATTTTTCTGAACAAATAATTGTTTTGAAACTTGAGTTTCTATTTGTAGCAGCTGTAGAAATGGACTATCGCTGTCGAGAAATGTAGATAAACCGCACTGCACTGATTGACAGGATATATGAAAGTGTCAAGAGTTCTAAGGTTTACTTAAACACTCAGATTGTCCGTGACATCTTTGTTCACGTCTGTCAACAGCCTCTGCAGGGCTCTCCTGCGGGCCACCTCCCACAGTAAAAAATGCACAGCTCCAGGCGACAGGAAAAACTTACCTGCACGTCAGTTATACATGCAACGCTGGGCTGCAACTCGTCGGCTCCAAGACTCTCTCCTGTCTGTTCAACGGCTCGTGGAGCCTGCCAGCGCCTACATGTGAAGGTGTGAAGCTTTGACTTCTAACATTAATTAAGCTCCTTTTAATTCACAGTCATGGAGAAAAAGAAAGTTCACACATTTTTAGTGTTTTACGTACAGTATCAGGACATATCATCTGGTCTTTATCAGGATCTACATTTATTTTAATCTTACCTCAAGTGTACAGATAAAGACAACAGATTCCATTGTGTCCCTCTTTATTAAACAAACCAAAATGGAAATGTGTGGAAAACTTTAGTTGTTGCTTTCATAGGATTTGAATGGGAAAGTATCAAAACTCCTGCTGTTTAAGAGGTGGTCATCACACTGATGATGATGATCATCTCTAAAAAAAAGCAGTTTGCTGCTCTGAAGTATACAGGTGTGGGTTAACACAACGCCAGGCTGGAAAGACATCAGCAGTGGCTTTAAGGAAGCAACTGTCACTGCCCTTCAATCTGGTAATCAGAATCATCTTTATTGTCATTGCACAGTTAAGCACAGCGAAAATATATTTCAGTGCAGCTTTCCAAAGACAACAAGGGTAGAAGGGGGTACGCGGGGCTGCAGCTTCGTTGTGAAGCGCTGCCCTTATTGTTTAGATAAGAAAAAGGAAGAGAATCATGAGGAAAGAAGGTATTAAAAAGGGTCTCTAACACTGTGTCCTTGACTCAGGACACAATGTAAGGTAGCAAAAAACTACTTCAGCACAAAAAAAAGCAACATAGACAGACATAAGACATTTTGCAGGGGGTGAGGAGGCTGACAAAGGCGGTGAGATTGTCCATGAACACTGCCAGAAAGTTCCATAGTCCTGATAAGATGGCACAGTGTCTATCAGCCGGCTCAGCTCTGATAAGGGTCCACAGATGTTTTTGGGTGGGGGAACAGGAGCAGAGCTTCATGATTTACATACCCTCCAGGAGCGATTTGAGATAAGTTGGCCAGATTCAGGTAAACAAAAATAGTTTGGGGGCAGGCAGGTAGACTCTATTGATTTCATATCTGCCTTCGGCTGGTACTTAGTGGTGAATCCAAACAGCCCGATTTGTGGTCATTCCACTGGTCTGTGCTTGTAGCCTTCTCCAAGATCTATTCCTTCATGCCAATGAGTTCCAAGCACGCAAAGTATCTGAGTATGAACACTTGAAGCATGGTACAATCCTTCACGTAGGCAGGCAGCCTCACCACTGCCAAAAACTGCTGCCAACATCTTCCTAATTTGTCGATATCCCATGTACCCGTCAATTCCAAAAAGCAGATAATCCTCTTGTCATAATCCAGTTATGTATGCATCACATGTCCCTTCAGGGCAAGAGGGTTCTCCTGCACCCTATCTTCTTGTCGAGAAAATTTTAACAATTGCATTGAGAGACCAGCTGACCAGATCCATAATTTACGATTCGGAAGATTCACAGGACAAGAGGAAAAGCAGGAGGGAGGCAGGAGAGGGAAAGAAAGCGTCCGTCTTCGTCAAGAGCAAGACGGAAAAAAACAAAGAGAGTAAGAGTTAAAGGTAATTTCCGAATAATTTGGGGTTCATCATTCTACAGTGATAAAGATTAGCAAGTGGAAAACTTTTATGACAGCTGCCAGTCTTCCCAGAAGTGTACATCTCAGGAAATTCACCCCATCAGCAGACTGTGTAACACAGAAACTTAAAAAAAAAAATACTGAGTTTCACCTCAGACTCTATGGTCAGTTAGCAGGATTAAAGTTATTGACAGGACCAACCAAACAAGAACTGTTTGGAAGGGTTGCAGGTGAACACAAACCAGAGTGGGACCAAATTCCTCCACAGCCATGTGAGAGACTTTTAAAATTCTACAGGAAACAATTAGTGAGATTTATTGCTGCTAAAGGATTCATGGGCTGGATGTAGTTGTTCACATAGTCTTTCCCTTTTCACTCTGTTTTTGTTTAATAAAACATGATGGAGTCTGTTGTGTTTTTGTCCACTTGCAGTTAGGTTAAAGTAATTTTAGACCTCCATGAAGACCAGATAATTTTAATTATGTCCAGATTTGTAAAACTGTACAATTCGAATAGGGCAGACTTTCATTTTCTTGTTAATGTATATGTAACCTTCATCTCCGTTTGTTTCTCAGTGGTTGGAGGCTGTGAGCGTCCCAAACAGCTGCTGCACGGTAAACTTCTGGAGCACAACCTGAACTCCAGGCGTGCTCTGGAGTTTCACTGTGATGAAGGCTACAACCTTGTGGGAGATCATCTGGTGGTGTGCATGGGGAGAAACACCTGGAGCTCCACTTTCCCCACCTGTCAAGGTGAGAAGTCATTGCCCGTCTCTTACACACATACGCTTTCAGCATCGGATATCCTGCTCTGCCGCACTCTCTGCAGCTTCCCAGCACTGGAGCAACAGTTTTGTTATAACAGACACTTACAACACACATACACACACACACACCATTAATTTCCTAGTCAGTTTTACAACATCAGCTGTGACAAGAGTCCAGTCAGTCACCTCATCTTGTCTAATAGCTTCAGATTGTTTGTAGGTCGTAAAAGGTCAAACAATCTGCAATGGATTATTATGTCCATGCAATAGAGAAGCTGGGATTTGTTAAAGGATGGACTTCAGACATTTTATATTTAGGTTTAGGTTTATATGTAGATCAACACAAGGTCAACAATGCAATGAAATGCTCAGGATGCGAACCATCTCGACTCGCCAAAAAAACAACAAGAAACATCAAAGCATGCAACAAAAATACAAAACCAAGGTGCCCAAAGTGAAAAAGAAATACACCTACTGCAATATGGTCCTATTAGCAGAGTGGTTCTGTTAGCAGTGAGGTTCTCTTAGCAGCATGGTCCTATTAGCAGAGTGGTTCTGTTAACAGCATGGTCCTGTTGGCAGCACGGTCTCGTCTGCAGCATTGTTCTAGCAGCGTGGTGCTGTTAGCAGCATGATGATGATGACATGGACCGCAGCAGCGGACAATGGCTGCCCACTATACATTTCTAAATGATAGGACCTCGCAGCGTCCCCTGGGATCATGCAGGTCTTAAAATGTTTCCCCACAATGATTAATTCTCTGCACAAAACGACTTGAGCTTAAAACTCTGGCCTGAAAGGTTGCGGGTATGAATTCCTCCAAGTAACCTTTGATTCAAACCTGCAGTTTGTATCAAAGCTTTTCTTGTAGAAGTTCAATCCACTGATTTTTTTTTTTTTCCTTCTTTCAACATCTGTTAACAACTGCAGGGAAATTAATTTGAAAACTGTGTTAGAGGGGAGAAGAAGAAAAAAAAAAGTTGCCAAAGAGACTCTGAACAGCACAAGCTGGAATATTTACAGCTTTCTGGCTCAGAAACATCTGCAGAAGGTGAGATAAAGAATGTAACCGATCCGACTGCAGCTGCAGCTTTTACCGGCTCTGAGTCGGTGTTGGGTTGGTGGGCTGTTTTTCTTCCACTATTAAAGCACAAAGTGAGAATGACGGCGCTGGAATTGTCTTACACGCACAATATCTCACATTTTGCAGGTCATAATGAGAGTGCGTTGGATCAGAGAGCTGTGAGGAGTTAAAACTCCTCTGCGAGGCAGGCAAAAATCAAAAAGACTTGTTGAAAACAAAACTGGTTGTTGTTTGGTCCGGTTTGGTCTGCTGAAGGTCACAGAGAGGGAAAGGTGAAGCAAAGCAAACTTTTTCTAATCTGCTGCAAATTCACCTGAAGGGAAACAAACGGCTGATGATGCAACGTGGAAATACAAGAGCTCAGTTGTCGATTTGTCAAGTCACTGCTTGAAAAATCACAAAATTCATGCAGCCAAACGTTCAGAAAGGCTAAAAAAAAAAAAAAAAAATACAAGCATCATCGAGCAGAATGTGATCCCCATCTGCTCAGATGAAAAGAAAACTTGATAAAATTAAAAAAAAGGTAATATTATTGATAATAATTATTATTAGTAAAGGCTTGTACTCCTTAAAGGAATGCGATTAAGATCTTTTGATAATAAAAGTTACGTTTTAGCTGGTGTGGTCGAAGCTTAAAAATAAAATCACATAATCTGTTAGCTCTTAGAGTATGTGTTGTGAATGACTCTCAGTTGTTACCACATCAAATTTTAGCTTAATATCCAAGTTTGGCTGAGTTGTGGACATTTTGTGAGCTGCGGTGGCCATCTTGTATTGGTTTGACTTCAGAAATTAAATCAGTTTTAAATTCAATTTTGTATTTTACACTGAAAATACCAAGAGATGCCCGAGTCACACAATGCCATTAAAATACAGTTACTTTAAAATGAAAGCCATTAAATAAAAACAGACCATTAAAAAATATATAGTTTCCACTTTTTTTGCTCTTCCCTTTAACCTTTTTGTTAATAAAGCACTTAAAAAAAACATTGTTAAAGTGCTGTGTAAGAAAAATCCCAAACAAAACCCATAAAAACATTACAGTCCGTTTAAAACATCAGTATGAACACAAAGTTTTAAACCCATAACTTCACTTACAGTTAAATCGAAGACACAATCTGGGTTATTAACTCATTTAGAAGAAAAAAGAAAAATTTATTGATTTAATTAATTATGTGAATGATTCCAAAGATGTATTTCTGGCTGTGATGCATGATCATCATATCATATATTAAACTGTTGAATGAATAGGGGGAGTGGTGGTGCAGTCTAACAAAGGTGAGCCTGTGATTGGGAAGTTGCTGGTTCGAATCTCATGACCATTATATCCAAATTTGGGTGGTAAAGGTGCAGCGTCCAAATCTGCCTCCACTCTCGCTCAAGCAAGGCCCTTACACACACCCACCCGTGGCGTCCCATGGGCGGTGGTCGATGGTTGCATCAAGGGTAGAGTTGCATTCGTGCCCCCCAAAAAAAATCCAACCCAACCCACTGAATGACAGTAATTACAGGTCTGAACCAAAAACCACAACATTTTTAATTAAGCTTTGACTGCTTACATTTATTAACGGTCGGCGGATGCAGAGGCAGAAGATCGGAGCTGACATGGCGTTTGCTGTCAAAGCGCATTAAATCCCAGCTTCTGCCTGCATTCTGCATTATCCAGACACGGACCCTGCTCTGACATGTCGGCTATTTTGGGATCTCACCTGTTTGGGTTGTCGGACACGCAAGTCCGCCGACTGCGGCGGCAGAACGAACGTCCATTTCCCTTTTGATGAATCGCTGCTTGACAGTCCCATCTGAAGCTTAACTGAACTTTTTTTTTTTTTTTTTAAACCTCTTTCGATGCTGATCAGTGCACGGTCAAATGGCCGTGTGTGGCTGGTGAATGTATGGCAAGCCATATTGCCATATAATTGGATTGTATCCGCTGACGCTATCAAAAGCCCAACACCAGCCTGGCCCGTAGCACATTATGGCTGGGCCCTAATCTGGATTGGGCCGGGGTTAGATATTACAGCTCTAATCAAAAAGGTGTCCAGCGCAACTGCAAAACCTTCCTTTTTTAATTTCTTCTATTAATTTATTACAATTAGAAGAGTGATGCTGTGTTACTGTAGAGGCAAGGAATACTCCAAAATATCCAACCTCCTGTTCAGAGTTTTTAAAAGAGGCCAAACCATCTAACTGTGAAAGCTGATTGCTCGTAACCATCGTAGCCTCGGCTTTATGAGTATTGATTTTATATCCAGATACTGTATGCATTAAGATTATGAAGAAAAGCAGGGACAGATGTGATGGGATTCTTTAAATATATCAGTATATTGTCAGCAAATGGTGACAATTTGTGTTGGTTAGCTTCATCACATCTTGAATAAGAGGGTTAGTCCTAATCAGTCCAACCAGTGTCAGATCTTCCTGTGAGTGTGTTTGCTGTGGCTACAACCGGAGAAGGGAGCAGTCAAAATAAAATAAAATAAAAAAGTGTTGAAATAACTCCTCATGCTTGTGGATTTACATTTCGTGACCTTTTTATTCAACTAAAAGGACACTTTGGTTCCTTTTCGTCTAATCGAATGATCGGGAAGCCCATATCAGAGATTGGCTGTGGGATTCGTGCAGGCTTCAATCATTTCCCAGCTGCTGATTGGCTCGTGGATCCAAATCACAAAACGGGCAAATACAGTATACACATGTACTTCCTGCTTCGTGTTTTTCAGGCCACAGTCGCTCTGTACTCTGCTGAACGAGCTTCTTCTCGTTTAAGTCTCGAGTTCCAACATCGTTTCCGAAAATCCACCGCAATCTGTTCAGGATGTCCAGAAAGTTTTCTAGGAAAAAAAAAAAGGAACTTCGACAGCCTCTGATCCAAAAGTTTAAGGCTCAAACTTTTTGCAGAAGCTGAAGATCTTTTAATAAAACAAAAACCAGAAGTGAGACATAATGAAAAACTTCACTGAAGCGCAATCACAGCCTTGGCAACTCTTTTGCGTATAGTCTGGGTTCTGCAGAAGATTTTACTGATCAGACATGAACATAACGAGAGCGGGACTCGCTGGAGACGAGTGTTTACAAAAAGCGTCGAGTCGCGCTGGAAACCCGTCGGAACTGCTCTCCACGGCTGATTAAAACGAGGCCGCGGCCTGCAGTCGCAGCTCCAGCTGGCAGATCCCGGATAAACAAGCAGCTGCTTTAAAAAGGGAACCCAGAACGGTGGCAACCGTCCCAGGCTCGTTGGGAGCGGAAACTCAGAACCGGATGACGACTTCGGGGCCTCGGCCGAGATCACCGCGTCAGAAAAAATTAAAAACACTGGAGACACCCGCAGACACAAGCGGCTGCAGGATGTTCCAAACATCCACGTGTTTGACGGGATGGGGACACCGTCTCACAAGTGGTGCAGAGAAGTGACAGTGGGTTCTGGCGCTGATCCGTCCCCATGTGGGCAAAAACTGACAGGAGGTGAAAACGTAAAGAAGAAAGTGTGAGGTTTGAGCGCTCCCTTACAGAATGATGGATTTGGGATGTTGAGTTCTGGAAACGTCTCGTTCCGTTTTCCTTTTGGGTCGAGCCTGAACTGACGGAGTGTCCATATTTGACATAAATCACTGTCATCATTCAGCTGATTTGTTTTTATGGTAAATGGATTGTACTTATATTACATAGAACTTTTCTATCTTATCTAGATGCTCAAAGCATTTTACACTAAAATTATTTACCCATTCATAGAGCACTCCACTAAATCTGTATCTAGTAAGTTTATCAGTATCTAGTTTTCTGTATAGAGTAAAGGACTTATTGAATGATAACGCTTTGTGTTTGCTGTATAATACAATTATAGTCCCGCATTTAATTTATTGTGTTGTTTGGGGTACAGCTTGTAAAACTATAACAAAGCCGATTTTTATTTTACAGAAAAGAGCTATAAGAATTATAACAAGAAAGCATTACTGTCATCCTTCAAGTATTTTGTTTTATCAATTGAAATTACTTAAGCTTTATGATCTGGTGGACTACAATATTCTCTTATGTATAAAGCTCAGAATAACATACTACCAGCAAACATTCAAGTGTATTTTCTGAAAAGGAATAGTTGCTATAATCTAAAGGGAATGGATATTTTGTGTGGAACCAAAGTATAGAACCAGTTTAAGGGGTAGGTCAACTTCAACTCAGGGAATATGTTTATGGAATAGTTTGGAAAACGATGTTAAAAAAAAAAAAAGGTGAAGTCACTGTTTATATTTAAGAAAAAGATTAAGACTATGGTATATTGTTGAAAAGATACATATAAGTTAGTTAATATTTAATGAACTATAAATGGAAAATTGTGATGAATTATGTATTTTTGTTGTATTATTTATAGATGATTGACTGAATTGATCGTTTGAATTGATTTTGTTTAAGAAGGGGCAGATATGATAAGATTTTCTTCTTCTGCTGCGTTTCATTTTGTTTTGTTTTTATTTTCTTGTGTTTTGAAATTGTCTTTGTCTTTTAAATTGAAATAAATTAATTAAAATGAAATAAAAAAATAAAAATCTGTACAAAGATGAATCAGCGCTTTAGATCAGGGGTTCCCAAACAGCTTCTGGCCAAGCCAGAAGCCCCAACTCTTGCATTGGAGGACAACTGCTCTAACCACTCAGCCACAGCCTCCCAGACAAACAAATTATCTAGACTTTTTTCTAGATTGAACAATTTTGGATGCACGTTACTTAAAACAAAGGCCTGACAGTCCTTGGAGGAATGCATATCCCCCGCTGCCTGTTATGACTTGGACTGAGTCCAGGAGGTGCAGGGTGTAACAAACTGTAAACTAAAGCTAAAAACAGCCCAGTTTGGCAACACAATGATTTATTCATCTGGGCGTTACAGACAGAAGGGAAGCCATGAACTCCACGGTCTCCAAGGCCAAAACAAAAGAACGCCCCTTCTGGATAGGAAACAAAAATCACCTCTTATCCAACAAAATAAAAGCTAAGCTCCCTGGCTGGCCACTAAACACGAGAAGAACCCCTACCAAACTTCCAACCTAAGCAAACGCTCTTAAAGTTCACATAAGATCAGAACGATCTTAGAGTTGTTCAAATACTTTGTACACAGAGTTAAGTTCAGAGTCATCCACACCAATGAAATGCACAAGGGAAAAGGGGCGTGGCTTGATCACTGAAGCTTTTATGTAGTCCACTGATGAGCAGGAAGTGATTCCAGGTGTGCAGCATGGTGTCACAGCAGGCCTGTGAACAAGCAAAGGAGGAGAAAGGTTGTCGTCTTGTACTCAGTGGACGTGACAAGAGTGTTAGCTTCAGTTCACACTGCAGGCAACAGTGGACCAATTTTTATTTTAACCTAAAAGCAACATATTTTAGATTTTTTTTTTTAATGACATGCTGATCATGACAAATCTGATATACATATTTCACCCAGGTGTTTTCATTTTTAAAGTGACCTCAGTCCGAACGGTCACGTAGACAGATACGGTAATCCAAATACTGATACTACTGAGAACAACTGCATGCAGTTTAAAGTGTAGAACGCCGCACGTCTTCAGCTACAAAACAGAAGTTCAGCTGCTTGGTCTGTTTTGAATCATTTTAGATTTATGTCCTGGGTGACTGAGAACCTTCACCAACATATAGTGTGAAGGACCCTATCCAAATTAGCGTGATGCGATCAGTAGCTGAGTTCAGGACATCACTCTCATTCCAGAGATGCAGTTCTGCACTTGAGTAGGCAACATTGGACGAAACAAGCGCTGCAGGTTGTAGTTTAGCTGCTCTGATTGCACAACTTCAGAATCAATCTGCATGTGCTAACATGTGTAGCATCCATATTTACTTTCAGTAAACACAGCGGAGTGCATGTGACGTCATGTCTTCTTCTGCAGGTTGCTTCAGAACTGTAGACTGTTTAGACTGGTTGCATTTAAAACACAATGTGAACAAAGACAAGTGAGATCTGAACAAAACTAAAATCAGAGTTGAGTAAAATGACCTGCAATGTGGTCATGGCCAAAGATCACATTCAGTTCAATTGAGTTCAATTCAGTTTATTTATGTAGCGCCAAGTCACAACAGAAGTCGACTCAGGGCACTGAACAGAAACATTCACATAGAGAAATAATAATTTAACAGGAGCAGACTGCTTTGAGTTTAACTTGATTGCAGAACTCTCATCTTGAGCAAGCATGAAGGCGACAGTGGAAAGGAAAAACTCCCTCATGAGGAAGAAACCGTTTGCAGAACCAGGCTCAGGACAAGTGGCTGTTGCTTCAACCGGCTGGGTTTGAAAGGAATAGATACACAATGGCAGGTCTAGAATCACATGTTGAGATAGAAATGGTATCAAATGAAAACTATTAAATTTTAACAATTAATTTAAGGAAATGAGGTCAATGTGTCCTCCAGTGGTCTAATCCTATAGCAGCAGAACAAGTGAACCCTAACTATAGAAATTATCAAAAAGAGTCTTAAGCCCAGTCTTAAAACTAAACAATGTGTCAGCCTCATGGACAGAAACTGGAAATTTCTTCCACTAGAGGAGTCTGGTAACTGAAACATCTTCCTC
>JARVGQ010000001.1:13317470-13329296 GCA_031762355.1 Hypsolebias martinsi | reverse complement strand
GGGAGACTCCGACGGCCCCATAAGGGCACGGGTCCACCTGACGGCGTTATTTTCATTTTGGCCTGATTCACTGATCCTCCATTTGTTTGGTACTTTGTTTATTAATTTATAATTTTCTTTTCTGAGATACGGGACGCCTGAAGAGGTGACGGTGGGCTCCAGACTCCAGAGATGCTGATCCGAGTGTGCACCTGTCGCCTGGAGCTAATATTCAGTTAGAAAATAAACTTTTTTTTAACCTTCTTCTTGTGTCCGGTGTCCACTGAATATGTTATGTCTTCACTGGTCGTAACAGTCCCGCTGTCGAAGCTGCCGCCTGGTGGTACCGTGGTCTCTGGCGTTGGCGGTCCCACCAGTCGTCGGGGCGTCGGGTGGAGGGAAGAGGGGCATGAACCCCTGCATCGACTCTGCGATTTCGTCTTTTTGTTTGGACCTCTCCAGAGTCTTACTCAGGCTGGCTCCGAAGAGGGCCTCCGACGAAATGGGCCCCTCCAGGAGATCCGCTGCATCCTCTCTGGCAAAGATGGCGCCTGACGCAGCCACACCGCCCGCTGGGCCAGCGTCAGCCAGCTAGTGGCGCGGGATAGGCACACAGGAGAGGCGGCACAGAGGTTGAACACGACGTCCGCGCAGGTCCCCATCGAGTCCCTGTCCTCGGCAGACACGTCCAGGGTTTCGGTCTGGCGAGACATGTGGAAAGCCAGGAGCGCCATATTGTTGCAGGCGGCTGCGGCTTGCGTCACACATTGGTGCACCCGGTTGGTGAGGTTCAGGACCATCTGGTCGTGTCGTCCTGGCGGTACAGGCCTGTGGTCACCTTTTGCCAGCTTGGCACCAAAGACTCCCGCCAAGCTAGGCTCGAGGGGGTGGGGACGGATGGGAAGCCTTTGTCCGTGAACCCCTCGACCTTGGTCAAGGGCACGTAGGTCCTCACCGGGGCCCTCAGTCTGGCGGGCTCGGCCTCGGCCCAGAGCGAGGTCACTGCTGGGAACCGAGGCCAAACAGGATCGGGGAGGCAGGACGAGGTCGATCCGAACCTCCCCGACAGAACGCTGGGTCTCGGCGGGGGCGGCTGGGCCGCCGCTAGCCCGCTGGAGGCTGCTGCCTGGCGGATGATGTCCGGCAGGGCTTGCTTGAGCGCAGAGAGCGCGGGGGCTGACCTGCTGGTCGTGCTGGGAGGTGGAGGTGGCCAAGAGCAGGTGCTTCGACGCTCCTCCTCCACCCCTACGCCTTCCAATAGCGAGCGTGGGGAGCCACGTGGGCTGAGCTCCTCCGCTTCGATGGGCGGCCTGCCCTTACCCTCCGCTCTGGCCTGGCTTGACCTTTCGGACCCGGCCTGGGACGGCTCCTCTGGGCCAGGCTGGGCCTGCGAGTCCTCTCCCACGTGCCATTCGTCGCGTTCGATGGGGCGGAAGTAGTCCCGGCGACGGATGCGTTCCGACTCCGGGAGGCGCTGGCAGAGGCGGCAGGGGTTGTCGAGGGAGGCATGTTGGGGTCCCAGACAACCCTCGCAGATGTTGTGCTCGTCAAAGTCCGCGATGAACGCAGTTTCGCATCCAGAGCACACTTTCGTCATGATGATGATGACTGCTGTTCGTTGGTCTTCAGAGGTCTTCAGGACGGCTGAATGATGAAAGGAGACGTCCTTCCCGCGTTGGCGTAATATGTAGACGCGGGGTGGGGCCCCACGGGGGTGGGCGTGGACTATAAGGTTTTCAGCGGACGCGCTGCGAGCGGAGGGATATCCAATAAGCGAAGCTGTCTAAAGGGCGTAGCTCATATGAAATAGAAACTGTTTTGTCAATAAGTCGATTAACTTCCTGTTTACACTCAACTGTCCTTTCATACCAGCTATCTGCATCCTGCCGTGCCTGAACGGAGGGCGCTGCGTGGCCCCCTACCAGTGTGAGTGTCCCACCGGGTGGACGGGCACCCGCTGTCACACAGGTGAGTTTATATATGAAGGTTGCACCTCGCTTTGGAAATATGAACAGTCAATATATTACCTGCTGCAGATAACTCTGATTACTAACTGCTAACACACAGTTTTGGGGAAAATTTTTATAATAACCTGCTGCTGAAGGCAAAGCAACAATGTTTTTGTCCATGTGTTTGTTAGTGTAGTAGTGTTAGCAAAATATCTGATGAAACAGTGGGCGTATTTGAATGAAGGTCTTAAAAAGTAATTATTACGTGTAAATCTATAACTTATTATCTTTTGAAGTCAACCTATTTCAAGATGGCTACCACAGCCAACTAATGTTAGGAAACACGAAACTGGTTATGACTCAGCCAGTTTTACAGACGTTGAACTGTAATTTGTAGCTGAGACGTATCCAGCACATGCTGCAAAATATCTCATGAACTCATGAGAATGGTTTGTAGTAAAACTCTCAGAATACTGGATGCACATCTAAGACTCATTTACTTTTAAAGTCATCTCAGTTTAAGATAGCCACCTCAGTTATTCTACATTAGCAAACACAAAAAATGTTATAATTCAGACAATGTATTGAGCTAAAGTTTGATGTGGTAGTAACTTAGGGTCGTCCTTAACACATACTTCAAGCAAAATCTTTGCTTCAGATTTTGGCATTAACTCTTAATCAACTCTAGACAAGACTGTGACAATTTAGTGAAACTTGCGGAAAGTAATCACCGCCTGCACATCTACAACTCATTATCATTTGGACTTTACCCAGTTCAAGTAGGCTAATCAACATTAGCTAACACAAAAGTGTCTATAACTCAGTCAATTTTGATAAATGTTAAGCTAAAGTTGGTGTGGCAGTGAGTACGAACAGATCTGAAAAGATATTGTTATATTGCATCATATGCTAGGTTGGACCAAAGCTGTCATTTCTCAGCATAAGATGGTTTCAATTTAAATCTAAAAAAGCTAAGTCTGGTCCAGAGGACCAGACTTAGCTTTTTTAGATTTTTCTACCTGGATTATTGAACATTCATCAGGGTGTTTCATTTTAAAGTTCTGGCATGAAAGGCAATGGGTGATATGTATTTCAAGGAATGCTAGGCCTTTAATTCTGACTTCATTGACTGAATGGGACCAAAATCTAATAATTCTGTATAAATAACCGTGTAATGTTCAGTTGACAGAAATGTAAAGGTGTCTAAAATGGCTCATTGCCGATTTTAAAAAAATATCGGTACTGTTTTAAGACAACAGAAATCCACTTTGGCTCCTGCTCAGACTAGCCGTTAAACTTTACTGGTTGTTCAAAGAGCTGTGTATGATAAGATCTGTCCCTCTGTCAGAACCAAAACTGTACCAGGCATGAGGTGGTTGGCAGTAAATTGTATTTCCTATAAAAATGCAGTGTGAATGATTATGTTGCTGAAGGATTTTTGCTGAAAGCTGCTGAAGCAGCTGAAACCTCCAAACTGTTAATGCGAGTTGAATTTGAACAGCTCACTTTGCTAAAAGCACTAAAATAAAAGTGCTTTTAGCAAAGTGAGAGAGAGCTATCTGCAGCAGAAAAACAGAAGAAGCTGAATAGAACAAAAATGTAGCTGAAACAAGCAAAGAGGCTGAAAATATATACTGTACAGTATTTTTAAAAAGATCTAAAATTCAAATATATATGTATATTTGAATTTAGCAGAAAGAAGCTGAAGGGAGCATAAAATGCTTAAATTAGCAGAAAGAAGCTAAAAGACAATTGCTGAGAGAAAAAGAAAAAACCCAACCTGAAATGAGTTGGAAAAACTCAAAGGAGCTGAAGGAAGCTGAACCAGAACAAAAGCTGGAATGAGCATCAAACTGTTTTAAAACAGCTCAAAGGGTTTGAAGGATAAGCTCCATTCATTTTCAATTAGGAAAAACATGGCAGAAAAGGCTAAATGTTTTAAAAAGGTAAAAAGTTGCACAAATACTAAAATTCAAAGCAGGACTGTCCTGAATGAACTTAACATTTTGATGTATGAATTGTTGAAATAGCACTAAAATTACAGAACGAGTTACGTGCTGAAAAACAAACGGAAGAGAACTGGATCTCTTTGCTTTATAAGCGTTCACATTATTGCACATGAAATTCTGTAATACATTAAGTTTGTTAACTCAGAGTCACATTTCCTCCTGACAACAATGATGTCATCAGTCTTATCTGCTGACGAAACATCCTGATGGCTGTTCTTTGTGTTTGTCCCTGATCTGAATGCAGCCGTGTGTTCGTCACCATGCTTGAACGGAGGAAGATGCATCAGGCCGAACAGATGTAGCTGCACTCCAGGCTGGAGTGGACACAACTGCTCCAGGTGATGACCCATGACACAAAATAAAACACAAAAAACTTTAACTAGGGATGCACAATATTGGATCTTTGGCCGATATCCAATATGCCGATATGTTAAAACTTATTTGGCCGATAACCGATACCAATACCGATATTTTTCTCCTAGACCTACTTAGAGAGACTCCACAGCTTTCTCTACTATGGAATTAAAATACTGTACATTATTCTGCATGGTCTATGTCAACAAATGCAGATGCCAAAAAGGGGCTGAAAATAATGTAACACTTCAACTTTGATTATATTTAATGCCAAATTTTTTCATATTTACTCAACACAATAACATTCAAACAGTGCAAATTTGTAAATTTCCACAAATCTAAACTCAACAGCATGCGTGATGTCATAACGTACTAGCGCTGCAGACATCCTTGTCACTGGGTTGTCATACAAAAACAGCGCCTTATATACACACACATATACATACATACATACACACACATATACATACATATAAATATTACATATACTGTATATATATATACTGTATATATATATACATACATATATATATTACATATATATATATATATATATATATATATATATAGACTCAATGGGATTAACCTGTATAAATAAAGATTGAATGAAAAAAGGCAATAGACTGGTGTGTCCTGATTCAGCCGTCTTTGTAAAGCATGAGGCTGCTCTCTCTCTGTATTCCCACTGATTAGCCCCGGTAGTTTAGTCTTATCTTGTTGGAGAGTGTCCGAGCGTTTCCCATAGCAACGGTCGGTAAACATGGTTTAAGTCTCTCTCGGCGTTTACGACTAGCTCTACAGACTTCTCTTCCTCATGATGTCTGGTAGAATCACTGGTCGTGTGGAGTAGACCAGTGTGGCTAAGGGCTAACAGCTGATCTTGTGTAAACAAAGTCATGGTTGGCAGAGTATCTGAACGCAGATTTTTAAAAAGTCCAAAAGTATCCAGGCTGCCTCTCAGCGCGCAGGTCCCTGGTTCAAATCTTTGTCCGGGGGCCTTTCTGGGTGGAGTTTGCATGTTCTCTCCGTGCATGCGTGGGTTTCCTCCGGGTGCTCTGGTTTCCTCCCACAGTCCAAAAACATGCATGTTAGGCTGATTGGTAACTCTAAATTGACCCTAGGTGTGAGTGCAACAGGTCCCTCTTGTAAATGAGTCCCCGTGGCTCAATGAGGCTAGCCTGTATAAATAAAGGTTGAATAAATCCGAAACAGTAGTGCAAACATTAACTGGAACCTCCTGTTGCAGTTACGTAGTTTGATTAAACACCAGAAAAATAAACACACACACAGAAAAACACTTATTTCAGCATTTCCCTCTTCAGGAGTCTCCACAGTGAGTTATCGTCCATCTCATTCTGTCCTCGCTCCAACTACCTCCATGTCCTCTTTCTACCCGTAAACCCACTGTCCCTCTTCAGAACTTGTCCGAACCATCTCAGTCTGGCCTCTCCAACAACTTTATCTCCCACTTGTTCAACCTGTGCTGTTATCTCATTCCTAATCTGGTCTGCACAGCCTCATCACATCTAGGGAGAACCTCAACATTTTAATTTCTTTCACTCCAGTTGTTTCTCGTCTTCTTGTCAGTGCCACCATCTCCAGACCATACAACATAGCTGGTCTCACTTGTCTTGTACACCTCACTTCATCTGTTGGTCCATCACCCTAACAAACAAGAAGGGGCTAATGACCAACATGCTGCAATGTGTTTAAAGAAATTCTGGATTGACACCCCGCACCCACACACCACACCACACCGACTGTGTAACCAATGTTTTTTGTCTTTACAGGAAGAGAAAATCCGTGTACTATCACTTCTGAGAACTGGCTCGCTGGCCTCCAGGTGAACCATCCTAAAGAGAACTTGTATATTTAAAGAAAATTAAAATTGTGAAACCACTCATCTCTGCAAACAATCTTTTTGTAAATTTAAGCTGTACCACCCCACCACCCCCATAAAAACTCAACAGTATTAAACATTTGCTGCTAATATACTTGTACGATGTGTAAAAACTTTTTGATGTGACGGTTCAGTGTATATGTGTAAACTATTCACGTTTTTAATAAAGTATAAACGCCACTTCAGCTCATCATTTATTAGTCCACCTTTTGGGGAGAAAAAAAAATTAAAACCCATACAGGAGTTCTAGCAATTACTTGTAACAGAATTAAAGGGCTTCATGTTGGTGTTTTAACATCAGCCATATGTTAAGGCAGCTACTGACAGGACTGTCAGGTGTTACATGAGTGGAATAAAACATTTCCTGTGTGGGACAGAGGAGCTGATGGTGACAACAGGAAGTGCTGCTCAGGTGGAGATGGTGTGGATTGGTCACTGAAGCTTTGGTCTACTGCAGCTCTGCCACTTTTTTCCTTAGAGTTTCTTGGTTGGCACCAGAAAACTCAAACACCTGAAAAACAGAAAACCCATTTACTACAAAAAAGGACAGGACACCTCGAACTGGATATGTATTTATAAAACTACCTTAAGATTTACACAAGTGAAGCCGAACCTGGATAAATAATTCAAACTCCCATTGGTCTTATTTTCTAGGTTCTTCTGTTGGTTTTAAGCAGAACCTTAGTGTGCATTGTCCTTTTGACATTTAATGTCTGGTATGCAAAAAAAAAAAAAAAAAAATTAAAAAAAAAAAAAAAAATTTTAATCTTACAAAGAAAAGGACACAAAGAAACATACATTATCGCTAAGGGGCCGGCCGATTTATCAGACCCAATATCCTTATTTTTGGGAAATCGGACAATACTTGCGTAAGAAACTGATTTTACAGATTTATTTTTTAGTTTTTAAACAACAATTGTCTGAACTTCCATGTACATTTCAGAGCACTACCTCATGCCTAGTTGGAAAAAAGACGAAAATAAACAATACACCCGAAAGTGTCGCTTATTTAAAAAAAAAAAAAAAAAAGAAAAAAAAGGAATCGGCCGATCAGACTTTAGAGATCAGTGATCGACCAGAAAATTGCAATCGGTGCACCCCTAATTATCACAAGTCTCCTTTACACATTAGAGCATTTACATGAGCCCACAACCAAAAGAGACTAGAAAAATTGCAGGAACAAAGATCAAAGTTCCCACCAGACTTTTTGGGATTAAAATACCTGAAAAGCATTTAAAACCACAACTTAAACCGCTTCAAATTCTGAAATTTGTTACAATTTCTCCTCAATCTCAATACATAAAGCAAAAACTTCTAAGATACAACAGCTTTGCCCCCCCCCCCCCCACCCAAAAAAAAAAAGTGCAATATGAAATCAGCAATGCTACTGGATGTGTAAAACTGGCAAACCAGTTTGAGTTGTTGCAAGAGTTTGCACTCACCTTCTGTCCGTTCTTGTAGAAGTGGAATGTAGGCATGCAGTTAATGCCACAGTCAGCGCTCACGTCCTGAAGGAGGAGAACGTGATCAGTCAAGATGAAACTCATCATGCCACACAGAAATGGTTATACTGGAATTTAATCAAATTCATCTCCGACTACAAACGACAAAATGACAGGTGTTTATTTGAAGATTTGGCCCGGAAACATTTGTTTTGATATGTTCATTCTACTGGCTCAGCAGGTTTAGAAAGTTTTTTCCTTTTAATGCAGTCATTTCACTTATGGAAAAGAAGTGCTGTGAAAACCAGGAATGCTGCATTTACAGATTTCTCTGCAGTAAAATGTGACAGATGAATCATTTGAACAGCTTTTATTAAATGAAAAACAGGAAGTGAGTCGCAGACCGTTGCGAGCCGATTGGCATGCACCCAGGAAGGGAGGGTGATGTGTGCTTAACATGTACGCATGGCCATGGCAGTTTGACTTTACAGGTGTACATAGTGATTCACATTTTGAACGATTCTTTAAAAAAATAAAATAATGGTAATGACTGTACTTGTACACTCTTTTCCATCTTATCAAGATATGCAAAGCTCTTTACAATCCGTGCCCTCACTTACCCATTCATACAGCACTCTACTAGATCTCTACAAAGAATCAGAGCTTCACATTCATACATCGATGGGACACACATTGGAGGCAATGAAGAGTTCAGTGTCTTGCCCAGGGACACTTCAACATGTGACTGCTGGTGGAACCGAACCTCCAACTCTCCCATCGGAGGACGACTGTTCCAACTACTCAGCCACAGCTGCCTTTAAGAAAAGGACAGGATCCACAAGATCCGGCTCCCATCAAAAAGCCATAAACCCCCATCTAGTCTGCAGACAGCTATGCAGATTGGATTTCCATCCAGGCAGGATTTGTGACAAAAATCTCAAAATCTGAAAAAAAAAAAAAAAAAAAAAAAAAAAAAAAAAAAAAAAATACTTACAGCAGCCTCATCCACATCCACCTTAATGAAAATCACTTTGTCCTTGTATTGTACTGACAGTTCCTGAAAGAAAGAAAGTTACCATTAGCACTGCTTTTCCCCACATATGCAATAAATAAAATTCTGCAGAGCCACCACATCTTTCTAAAAGTTGGTTAAAATAATTTTTAAAAAAAAGGTTGCCTTGGCAACATGCTCCACCAACAAACAGGTAAAAAAATAGATTAGTGACAGATTTTGAACGAGTTGCAATCGCACACTTACTTCAAACACTGGACCAATCATTTTGCAGGGACCACACCACGTAGCTGTGAAGTCCACCACCACCAGCTTGTCTCCGGCGCTGGCCAGAACTTCATCAAACTCCGCCTGAAGAGGATAAATAAGAGCGCAAGGGTTTCAACTGATGTCAAACCAGTTACTGTGACTCCAACGTGGAAAACATTTTACAGTAAAAAAAAAAAAAAAAAAGTTTGCATCAAAGTATCAAAGATTGGATTACATTAAGTTTAATCGTTTTAGTTTGCGTGTCGCTCTCCCTGCGTGTCACTCTCCCAAAACAACTGACAGCTTTGTCATCTGCTGTGAGCTGACACAGTCAGGGTCACAAGACAAACCTGTACAGAAGGTCTGTGGACCAGAATAGGACCAGTTTGAGGCTCTCAAAAACAGTGGAGTATGACCTAGTGAGCCAATATAAAAATAGTATTGTATAGAGATAAGTAAAATTTAAATAAATACATGTACTAAAAAAAAAAAAAAAAGGATTTTTAGGTGTTGTCAGAAAAATACATATTGTCAGAAAAATACACATTGTTTAAAACATAAACAACAAAAGTTAATGCAGGAAGTTGTCCACCTGCATCATGAAGGACCCCACTCACCCAGCACACACACCCAACTCATGAATATCTAATCAGGATAATCACATCATGTTGCTGCTGATCTGTTTCATGCTGCTGTTCATTCGTGCTCTGCTCACACAGACTCATGTTCGTGCTGCTGTTCGGCCTGTTGTTTCTATGCCATTAGTGCTTCATGTTGTTCTTAGCTCATATGTTAGATCTTATTAACCGTTTTTCCTTTTACGTTTTACTGTGGGATGTAACTGGGACCCTGTGCACATCATCTTGTTCCACCACATGTACCACATGGTGCGTGTATGACAAATGAATCTCTCCAACGCCGACTATGTGTGGCTGCTTAAACAGTCCGAGAGTTGCTTGTAGAAGTTGGTCTGCTTGACAGAGTTAATCTTTTGTAAAAATCATTTCCAGTTGAATTCAAAGAATGGGGAAGTAAACGGTGCTTCTCATCTTTTCAAAGTCTGCAGCAGCATCCCTGTTACTAGTAACAATTAACTAAAGTGACTAAAACTTACTGAGACCGAATGAGTCCTTAATGAAAGTTAATGAATTATGAAAAGGTTCTATAAATTACAGCCGGTGGCGCTCAAACCCTTAATATTTTGTTTATATGGCCTACTTGCAGTTGAAGTTGGACAACCCTGCCCTTAGCATCCCTTTACGACAACAGTGTTTACGACAAGTCGTTCCTACCCAGACCCACGCGCCCCGAGGCCTACTGCTGAGGATAGCGGCTCTGAACCTAGCTACAAGCCGTTTTAGACGCTTCACCGTCGGTCTGAGCCTCTGAACTCGACCCGTAAATGTGCAGCATTGTTTAAACAAGACTACGACTCGGAGACTTGCTTCAAACAACCGTATTCAGAGCAGCTTAGCTCAGTGGCAAAGTGCCAGCACAAGCTAATAGGTGAAGCTGCCTCGCGCACAGTAACCGTTGAAGCCCATGTGAATGAATGGCCCCTTTTACGGCAGGGGTGCGTTTTTCGACCACAACACCGCTCTCGTAAAGTAAAGCAACTTTTGATAGATTTACGTCATTTTCTAGTACTTTCTTTAAATGAGGATGTTAGCTCGATGCTGAAAAAGTATAAAAACAAATTATTTTAGCGGGGCTTTTTTTAAAGGGTCCGGAACAAGAGGGGAGGAAAATAGGCGCGCGCCGTGAAAGATTGGCAATAAATAAAATATTAAAAATTGAAAACTGGTTTACGGTGTTGGAACAAACAACAGCTGACACGTCACACAGCGGCTGAAACGCGTAAGAAAAAAAAATTAAGAAACACTTGCCTTAGATGTAATTTCGCGAACCATGATGGTTTCTTTTCTGATCGCGTGCTCCACACAGACCTGAGGTCTACTTTCTAAGATTTGGAGAAAACCTCTAACCACTGGAAAAACACGCCCCGCCTTTTATCAAAATTGGTCCATTAGTCCCGCCCACAACCGGAAGTCAGTTTCCGTTATTTAGAAAATAAAAGTGTCCAACTCAGAAAACTAAAATACGTAGTTGATTCAGTTGAATAAAACGAAGACCTTCTACTTTGTGATACCCTCAACTGTTACTTTTACATATAAAAATGTTTAACTAGTATATTTCTCACTACTAATCGACCCTGTTTACCTGATTGTTTTCTGTTTTCACATGGTTCTAAAATAACTTGAAAAATCCCATGACATCAATTTTTTTGTAATAAATATGAATGAATTTTTGTAAAGATAACATTAATAACGCATTGTCCCCAAAAAAATTATTTGCTGCTGAGATGAACACATATTGAGATATCTGCATGAGCAGAAGTGAGAACAAGGGAAATGCCTGCATGTAAACAGAATGGCAACACAGACAGAAGCAAAGAATCTCATGTATCTTTAGATAATTTTGAGTCACTATTACTGATGGTTAGATAAAGCCTTGTGAAAGCCTTGAAGCTTTTACTCCATCCATCCACCCGTTATCTTCTGCTTGTTTCAAGGTCGGGTCGCAGGGGCAGCAATTTGAACAGGGAGGCCCAGACATCTCTTTCCACAGCCACCTCTTCCAGCTCCTCTGGGAGGTTTCCGAGGCCAACCAAGAGGTAGACTCTCCATCGTGTCCTGGGATCTTCCCCGGCATCTCCTCCTAGTCAGACATGCCCGAAGCACCTTCCAAGGGAGGTGCCCAGGGAGCATCCTTACCAGATGCCTGAACCACCTCAACTGGCTTCTCTCGATGTGGAGGAGTAACGGTTTTACTCCGAGTCTCTCCCGTATAACTGAACTTCTCACTCTATCACTAAGGGAGAGTCCAGCTACCCTTATCTGCGGTCTCGGTCTTTCAGTCACTACCCAAAGTT
>JARVGQ010000001.1:13294758-13305965 GCA_031762355.1 Hypsolebias martinsi | reverse complement strand
CCCCCCCGCGCGCGTCTTGCTGAAAGCCTGGATTGAAAAAAAAAAAAAGTCTAAAATTCCATTTGGGCATGTGGACGGGTGAAAAATAAGCCAGCTGTCATCTTTCACCTGCTTCTTCATTTTTGGGTCACGGGCATCACTGGTACTCATGTCCAGCAATCACTGTGTAAGAGACGTGGACATGGACAGGTCTCTGTCCATCACAGGGACACAGAGACAAGCAATCATTCACTCTCTCACTCACAACTAGAGACAATTTAGAGTCACCAATCAGTCTAACATGCATGTTTTTGGACTGTGGGAGGAAACTGGAGTACCAGGAGTAAACCCACGCATGCACGGAGAGAATATGCAAACTACACCCAGAAAGGTCACTCGGCTGGGATTTGATCCAGCAACCTGCTCACTGAGAGGCGGCAGCTCCACCAACTGCGCCACCGTGCTGCCACAATTAAACTGTCAATAAAAATAAAAAATAAAAAAAAAACATTAAATTGTGGATTTTTACTAAGGAAATATAATTTTCTCAGATAAAATCGTAACTTCATTAAATGTTTGGCTATATGCAACCTGTTTCGTTATTTAGAATGATATTGTGTTTAAACTCAATCTGATTCTGTTTCTGGTAGAAAATGTAGTTTTAATTACATGCCTACAACTCCCAACATTCACGCCCCCACACATGCTGGTGAGATATTATTGGCTGAGAGCTGGGTCACATGATAGAGCAGGGCTTCCCATTCGTCGATGGTGGTGACGACTCCTGGGAGTTGTGGCCGAGCTCTGAAGAACATGGGTTTTCTGTTTACACTGTTTGTGACCGCATGGTGAGGTGGTAATGATCCAGGTCTGGTGATCTTTGTACCCTACATGTGGGTAAAATAAACCTTCTGAAATGTTTGACGAGTGCTCCTCCTCTCCCTGCTTCAGATATAGAGTATAATTTAACACTTATCTAAAAACTCTCAAGTGGAGAAAGTCATTAAAATGGGATATTTACGTTTCAGACCGAGATCGCTTTAAAAGACTGAGTAGTTTATAGTGATAAAAATGTTATTTAGTTTTTATCAATAGTTCTGTAAGGGGGTGACAAAATGTTAATAAGCTATTAATAGCTGCTGAAAGGTGTTTTACTGATACTTTAATACTGTAGTTTTGTTTAGTGCATATTATTTCTGTTTCCTTCATGAGTTTGTTAATGTCTCTTGTTGGTAGGACATCAGACCGTGATGATTGCCTTGCCCAGATTCTCTCCCTGCAGCAGCCCCATAAAAGCAGCTGGCATGTTTTCAAAGCCTTTAGTGACGTGTTCCCGATGCTGCAGTTTCCCCTGCAGAGGCAGAATGGATAAGTTAGAGTGCTGCAAAAAGACATGAGGACTGAACCGGGCCAAAAACAGTGGTACCTCTTGAAGCCACGCCATCAGTCTCTTGAGGCTTTCAGCATGTTTGTGTTCCCACCTGCCCTGCAGGAAACCCTCCATCTTGAGCTGCTTGAAGATCATTGCCAGGTGTGGATATGGCCCTGAGAAATGTTTAACGTAGACACAAATGATTTCTAAATGTTAGCCTACCTCCTGAAAGGTCACATGACGTAAGCCCACCTGTCTGAGGTGTGGTGTCATTGTACACAGAGATACTTCCACACACAGCTATTCTTCCAAAGTGCTTCATGTGTTGAAGGGCGACAGTTGAAAAATGACCTCCAACCTAAAAAAAACACCCAAAAACGAGACATTTATGTTACATGAACTGAAAGTAGGCATTAAAAAACAAGTTAAACCAGTGGTGTTCAAAGTGGGGGCTATCAGGGGACGCTAGGGGGGTCCCAGAAAGCTGGAGAGAAGAAGTATCCTGATGCATGCTCAATAATCCAGGTAGAAACATCTAAAAAAGGTTAAGTATGGTCCTCTGGACATTCAAAAAAAAAAAAAAAAAAATTGTAGAAACGTTTCAGAGGAAAGACGAAACGTTTCTACAATTCTTTTTTTGTTTTGTTTTTTTTAATGTCCAGAGGACCATACTTAACCTTTTTTAGATTAGGTGGAGAGAAGAAGATTTAAAAAAAGCAAAAATAAAAAAATAGTAATAATTATAAAAAAAAAAAAAATTGCCCGCTAGGACAATCTGTGTCTGTCATTTCCAGAGAAACACGCATGAGAGAGAGGTTAGATTTATTTTGCTTTGTTCTTCTGGTCTAGTTTTTATTTTTTTAATTTTATTTTTTTTAATTTATTCTAGTAATTATCTAGTAGAGTTTTTATTTATTTATTTATCTATTTTATTATTTTTTAATAGGATAGAAAGAAAGAAAAGACAAAGAAAGACTACAAAATATAAGAAATACTGTACTGTATACACAAAGAGAGCACATGGCAAAACACCTGACCACCGTCTGTTCACCTGCAAAGAACATGACAAAACACAGCAACAAAAGATGCAGCATTTTGCATAAACACAGTTTGTTGAAAAATAGTTTTTTTTTTCCCAGAAGGAATATAATTCAGTATTTAAAACATGTTCGTTAATAACATTTTATGCTCAGCAGCTGTAATAATTAGTTGAATATAGTGAATAAAAGTTAAAACATTCTAAAAGTTGATGTTTCTTTACATATTTTGTAGCATTGTTTGTGGGTTTGTGGGTGGGACCTCGACCAGAAGCTAATGCTGTTTGGGGGGGTCATGACATGGAAAAGTTTGGGAACCCCTGATTTAAACATCCACGACTTGTTCAAATATATTTGATCTACAAGTTGACTGATGAAGTGTTTTCCAGTGACTGATGATGGCGCCAGTTTAGAAATCAAAACAATAGAACGGTAAAGGTGGTTTATGGCCAGTTAATATAACAGTTTAATATGCACACACAATATAAAGTAGTTTTTATATTCAGTTCAGTATTCAATTCAGTTTATTTATATAGCGCCAAGACACAACAGAAGTCGTCTCAAGGCACTGAACAGAAACATTCATATAAAAATAATAAGTTTACACTGTTTATCTGAAGATATAAACATATACACAGGAAAAAGGACCAGGTTTGCAAATTAGCCCCGGCTCAAAACCAGGGCACAAAACAACGACTATATTATTTAGGGTCTGAAAGAGGCGAAAAGTTCCAGAATTTTTTCAGAAACAGCCATGAAACGTTAAAGTTGGAAATTTTGGAAATGTTCCAAACAGGAAGCTTCTCAGTATCTGAAACACTTCAACAAATTTTCACACCATGACTGATTCAGCACTTTTTATTTTTTTTAATTTCCTTCCTGATATTTTTAATTTTCCTATGAAAACATGCATAATGGTTGGCTATAATAAAGAAATACACGTCTCCCATCTAGTGGTGATGGCGTGAACAATGTTTGACTTGGAGTTTAAACGCCTGTTTATTCAGGTGATGAGACTTACATGACTCTGTTAATAACATGTGTTAAAACATCTTATTTCACTTTATGTACCGTATTTTCCGCCCTATAAGTCGCATTGTCCAATTATGTCCAATAATTTGGAAAAATCCATAAATATGTCGCTACGCCCTATAAGTCGCAGGGCATACAAATTAGGAAAAAAAGGTACGGCTTATACGCCGGAAAATACGGTAGTTTAAACTCCCAGCAGAAGAGTCGGTTCGATTAATCATCTGAGAGAACAAATGATTAAAAAAATTTGTTCAAGCCGGGCGTTAAATTTAAACTGTAGCAGATCTTCATCTCGAGTCAACCATCCAGGCTGGTAGACGGAGCTCAGCCTAGACTTCTAAAACATCTGCACCAAGTCTGCAGCCTGATCCGAGGAGGGATGGAAAACTAGAGAACAGCCTGGTGTCTCTAGAGGAAGCCAGAGTCGAAGCAGCCGATCTGAGTTTGTGTAATATGAAAAAGACGATTCATTGGAACTGTAAGGATTCCTGCGGCTTCTTACATACCTTTTGTATGAGTTGGATTCTCGGCCTGAGGGACAGAGGAAACAGAGCCACAATAAAAACAAGCGCATGCCTCCACATCTTAAAAGCCAATAAAACTGACAGCTGAAAGTGACGGCAGCAAATAAAGCAGAGCTTTGGCTGGTGAAATATGTCCGCTATGACGACGGACGACTTTACTGTAAATAAGCGAGTTCGTGTTTGTGATGGAAAAACCTTTTGTCTTACTGTATTTGGAGGGAGAAGGTGAGTGGCTCTGTCGGCCATACTGCTTTTCCCATTCGTCCCGCTCCTTCTCGCGCCGCTCTCGTTCCCTAAACACAGAACCTGTTAAGTCCGACAGTTGCAGCTCACAAACAGCAGCGGTCCGCTTCAACGGGCTTACTTCATACGGATTTTGCGTGCCATCGCTCGTAGCTCTCCTTCTCGCTCCTGTAAAATGAAACAAAAAGAATGAGTGGGGGATGAAGGATGAGAGCGCTTCTGTTTCAGCAATGCTTTGCGCGCACCTGCCGCTTGTGCTCCTGCTGCTGGATCTTCACCTGTGCAGCTTTCTTATCCGCCTTGGCTGCAGGTTGAACCAATAAAACACGGAGTTAAGAGGGAAACGTTTTCTTTATTTAGCATAAAACATCAAATACAGTTCAGAGTGTTCACATTTAATGCGACGGTACAGATCTTTTGAAGCGGGGTTTTGTGGAAAGGTTATAAAGAGTTAGTATCTTACCCGTTGTAGATAAAGCCTTACTAAAAGCTGATTATTTCTGACCAGACTGACGAGCTAAGCGCTAGCCTGAGAGGAACAGAGACCAAAGTGGACGGCTGTTATCCTAAAAGTTTCATAGCAGGTCATCCAAAAGCACTTTACGACACCGTGACGTAGCTGTAAGTCTCGTGTTACACGGTTAATGAGAGCTTTATTATGGTGTTCCTGCACGACGCACTCCCAGGCTGCACAGGAAGTGTTACAGCTAGCTGCGGCTGCCTCCAGTTATGCTTACAAATAACCAAATGATTTAATGTAAAGAGTTGTGTAATGCTAAACTGATTTCAATGCTTAAAAAGTAACATTAACAGCTACGAAATTATCAAAATTGTAATTAGGCATGTCGCGATAAACAACAAATCAGTTGCATGATGAATTAAAATTATCGACCTCATTTTACTGGCTTTATCGTTTCTTCGTGGCTCTTTCTACTGAAGACACTGGATGACAAAAGGTTCAACTCCGGTGCTCTTCATCCACGCCTCCCTTTCTCTTTAAAATCTGTTTTTACGATCCAAAATCGCGTTTTTGGATCGTTAAAAGCAGCTACGCTGAGAAGCTAAGCTACGAGCTAAGCTAACAGGCTGACCTCGGGAATAAACCTCAGACATGTCGAAGCTCCAAAATTCACGGTTGAAACCTGTGCCTTCGTGTAAAAAGTTGTTTTTCTCTGCAAAAAGAAGCTGAGAACTTGTTTACCGATTATTTTATTTTAAATTTTATTAAAATCTTTGTGTGAAAAATGTTATGCTAAAGAGCTCAAACCACACCGAGCATCCAACAGTTTGAGAATCGGAGACAGCCCATGTCACGTCAAGGAGCCTCCCTCCCATCTTTCTTAAAGAGACACGCTGTTCGCTCTCTCACTATCCATCCTTCGGTTCAAACAGTCTTGTACTGCTATCCGGTGGTCAAAAGATACTACATGTAAAACAAATTAACAAACATTTCTTGTTAAATTTGACAATAATTACAAATTATTGTCAAATTTCAAACAATATTTTCATTTATCGCAATAATTTCTGAAACAATTAATCGCCTAGCAAACTTTATTATCGTGACAGGGCTAGTATTGATTTTTATCCCCACAACACAACCGTTTTTGGCAGTTTTTTAAAATTAATTTGTTTGTTGATTTTTATTTTCTGCAAATATTTTATTGATACTATGTTTTTTTTTAATTGATATTTCAAAGTAGGAAACTTGGTTTATTTTTTCCTCACAGAAAAGGACTGCAGCATACAGTGTTTTAATGTTTTTTTAACTCATTATAAACAGTAATTGTTTTTCTACTTTACATATGATTGTTTTTTTGCCCTAAAATATAAAAATATCATTAAATGTCACAATTCCTTATATATTTTTAGTTTAAAAATGTAACTCCCAATGACCAGAAGTGCCCCCTTCTAATAACCTCAAAGTGGCCCATGGGCCAGCAGTTGATTATCAAGGTTGTAGCAGGTTTTACACACATTTCTTTCAGTGAGCGAAGGGGCAGAAATGACTCTTTTGATTAAAAAAAATAAAAGTTTGCAGAATCCTGTCCTAAAAGTGACAATATTTGTGTTTTGATGTTTTTTTAATAAAATCTGATGTTTTTAAAGGGGTATTTCTACTATTGCAAAAAGGATTAGAGTCCATTAGGAGTCCATTAATTATTTTTTACTCTCTCCTCACCCCGCTACAAATATCTCCAAGTCTCCGTCTCCATCCACGTCCGTGACGGCCACGCCGTAGTTGAGCTGGGTGGGGTTGTTGTCGTAGTCCGGAGGAAGGACGGTCTTGGTTATAGCTGAGAACATGGGCTCTGATCTCTGAGCCCCAGAGTGGGCAGGGAGGATGAGAAGGAGGCACAACAGCATCCTCACCTGAGGAGCGAAGCACACTGTAAAACAAAACCTGTCATTTTACGACTGCTCATTTGTCTTTTTATTTTTCCTCAAATAAAATGCATGAGTTGTGACGCAGCTTGTAAAAATATCAAAGCACAGCTCTGCTTTGTGTCTGCTCTGCAAGCATTTAACATTTTGACAGGGTAAATAAAAATCAAATAAAAACAGTTACACAAATTGTAACACATTGGCAGAGTTTTCTGCTTATGCCCAGACATAAAGATAAAGATATACTACTGAATCAGCGGCGTTCTGCAGGGTTAGATCTAAGCAACTCTTCACATGTCGGCAGCCTGAGGGGCTAGAGGACAGAAAATCCATACGTGGAGCAGAGCTTGTTGGTGAGCAAAGAGGAACCAATACAAACAGGCTTGAGATGCTGCCAAAAGGTCTTCTCAGATAAATGCAATCAAAACAATTACAAAATGGGAGGGAGGGAAGAGAAAGGTCACCTTCTTAAAGCTTGAATTAAACTTTACGCACAACGCTCATACCCTAAATGGTGTTTACAAGCTGACAAGTTGATTTTCTCCTCGTGTGGATTTATGAACGCAACCCGTTCCATCTGTGGTGCCACGGAGACGCTCCCGTCTCTGCATCCAGACTCCCTTTCAGCTCAGAGTGTCCAGGTGATATATGGCTCCTTAAACAATTCAATTTAACATGAAACTGCTGGGCTTTTTGGGAGCCTTGCTCTGTGCACGACTGCTACGAGATGACACCTGCAGAAATACATCTTTGGTTTCGTAGGCAGTGCAGGGATAACATGCTGCACAGCTAATAGAAGCTGTGACTGTTGGCAAATGGGGTTAATTAACAGTTTTTCCCCATTATAGTATGATGGGATGACAAATGAGCTGAGTTACTGAAAGAAGTTAGACTTAGAGATGGAAGCGTTGAGAAATAGAGGAAACTTGAAGAGTAAGATAAACTAAATTTTCTCTTAAAAAACTGGCTGATGATTGGTTGGATTTCAGTGGCTGTATGTGTGAGGATATAAATTGCATGAAGATGTATTCCCTTAATACATTTTTAGTCGGACAAGTGTCTAAGGGTTGAGGAAGGTGCCATACATCATCTACTTTGTGCCGCAAATGTGGCAGGAAGAATGACCAAATCCACCGGGACTTTTTGCTTTGATTAAATCATTATTAATACATTGTCCAGTCAAGGACATCCAGTCACTTTGTCCATCCACTGCAGTGAAGATGGCCCGCTCAAGTAAAGTTGTACAGTACTCCTTTTTATGCGGTTATTGGGGTTTATGATGCAACATCTGCAAGGTCGACAACAATCATCAGCAAGCAAGACATAACGTTTTGTTGTTTGTTTGTTTTTTACAAAAGCAGTTAAAGACCATGCAATGGCATGGGGGAAAAATGTTTAAAGTGCTCAAATGCTTTCGATTTGGTTATTTATGCGAGTAAGCACATAATGGCAGTAAGAGGCCATTACCACAGCGTGCAACATCAGCATGTGTTTTCTGGAGCGTTTCTGTCCCGGTCCTGATTCTGATAACACTGCGACAAAGAGCCAGCAAGAGCATCACTTTCAAACACACACACACAGAAGCTCTCCTCAACGATGGACGACCTTAACGCAGAACACGTTCTACTAAAATCCAGTGACTTTCTCTGGTTTTTTATTCCAGAAATCAGTGGTGCAACATGATTCAGCCCTGATGTGTCCATCATTTATCAGTCAAGACAGTACACAAAAAAAAAAAAAATCTGCATCACAAATTAGAGTAGTTTCACATTATTTGATCTCTCATCCACACTTTGAGATCACTTAAAGTAAGTTTTTGCAAAGTTTATATGATGCATTTGACTCCAGCATATCTATGCAAATTAATTTCAAAATGCCATATTCAATTTAAAAAAAAAAAGCTTTGTTTGAAAGAAAAAAATGAAAAAATTAACGTGACACATAAACAAGACTGGTTGACTCCTGCTGTCATCATTACATCCTGTGGGCATTTTTAATTTAAAGGCAATCCTCTTATAATTGGAGCAGCACATCATTCGTGTTAATCACAGCCCATAAAGATGGCAAATAAACTAGTTTAATTTATAAAACAAGCATCTTTAGCTGGGAAGATGAGGAGAAAAGAGAAGAAGTCCAGGGGGAAATTAACTTTCTCTGCAGCAGATCCCAGCAGTGGAGCTGCATTTTAGTCAAACAGAAACTCTGGTACTCACAGATGCAGAGAGGTCCGGAAGGTCCCAACAAATCCTGCAGCGACTGAAAGCGACAGGAGAGCTGCGGTGGGGGGATACACACAGACACGCGCTAATTGTGCTGTTAGAGCCGCTGTTATCTCAAGGGGATCCCCCCCACCACTTATTTCCTTCACACAACTTCCCAAAAAATTTTGCTTTATGAAATCGCTGCTGGGAGATTCCAGCCAATCAGCGGCCGTGTTGCAAAATGTCTCAGCCAATGGCGGGGCTGGACAAAGCTGCGTGTGGGCGTGTCCTCAGGTGCGGAGCGAAGCTATGATGGCGAGTCATTTTCATTTCATTTCATTTTACAGTATTTATTTATTCATTTCAATTAAAAAGACAATTACAAAACAAAGAAAATAAAAAAATCTACCTATAAAATGAAAGGTAGCAGAAGAAGAATAAATTCTTATAAATTTAAACAATCAATTCAATCAACAAACCTCTATAAATACACAACAAAATACAAAACTTGTCACAATTTCCATTTGTAGTTCACTAGACATTAACCAACTATATGCATCTTTTCATCAATATATTCTTATTTTTTTCTTAAATTAAAAATGGTGACTTCTCTTTTTTAACATCATTATCCAAACTATTCCATAAACATATTCCATGTACTGAAGTAGACCTACCCTTTAAACTTGTTCTATACTTCTGTTTTACAAAAATATCCGTTCCCTTAAGATTATAACAACTAATTCTTTTCACAAAATACTCTTGAATGTTTGGTGCTAATGTATGATTCTGCGCTTTGTACATAAGTAAGAGGATATTATAGTTCACCAAATCATAGAACTTGAGTAATTTCAATTGATAAAACAAAATACCTGAAGGATGACAGTAATGTTTTCTTGTAGCCCTTTTCTGCAAAATAAAACAAAGTCAACTCTGTTAGCAAAATATGTCAGGACACACTGAAAGAATGTGTATAAAACTTTCACAAGATCGCTAAATTGACCTTTATTACTGATTGAACTTTGGAGTCAATCCAGTTCAAGATGATCACCACAGCCAACTGATTATTGGAAACACACAAGTGGCAATAACTCTGCCAATTTTACAACAATTTACATAAATAATGGTGTGGTAGTAGCTGAGAGTACTCTTCAACACATACTCCAAGCACTATACAATGTGGAAGACCTTTGCCTAATAATGTTTGTTGAAATCATTGGTGTCAACCCAGTTTGTCTGTTGGGAAAATATCTCATAAGAAACTAGGCTAAATCAAATGAAACTCTCAGAAATGAACCATTGGGTGTATTTCTACAACTGATTGACTTTTGGAGTCATTCCTATTTAAGATGGCTGCCACAGCTATTCAAAATTAAAAAGAACAAAAATAGCTATAAGTCTTTCATTTTTGCAGAATTTAATCTCAGATTTGATGCTGTGGTAGCTTAGAGTCATCCTCAGTTTTGAGGATTACTACATAAGAGATGTGGCTGTAGTGGCCATCTTGAGTTAAAACTTTGTCATGGAAAGAGGCAGGGGATATCCATGAATTTATTTTTTTATGTGTGTGTGTGCAGCTCTGGCAAATAGTTTTGAACAAGTTCCACTAATTCAAGGATCACTATAACATTTTAAATTCCTTTTTCTCATTTGTCATTTGACATTTGTCATCAATACTGTGGAAAAGGTTACATCTTTATGAACTCGTCAATATTACTCCAGGGAAAAATCTAATTTCGCTGATAAAATATTGCGCCAATAGCATGAAAATATCAAATATCTTGTGTTCTTCATATATCACAAGAAGCTCCTCAGTTCTTTTGAATCATGGCCTCAGACTCTGCAGACTGTAAGAGAAGCAAGCAGGCTCTAACAAGTTTGGCATCTACAGAACATTGATTTTCATAAGTGCATGCATACAAAATGTTTATTCTCACCTATAAAATGTCATATTGTAATGGTGATATTGACAAAAAATGTATTTTCTTTTTGCTGTGGCAGCCTAAGTGAAGCATAAGAAAGCAATCGAATGCTTCAAATGGTTTCTGTTTGTGAAGAAATCAGAGCCTTGAAAGGGGAAAGGAATAAAAATGGTCCTCAATGAGTGAAATTATAACAAAAGTTCTCATGATTATCAGTAAAATGATAGTGTTGTTCCTCATAACAAGAAGTGAGCGTGTGAGGGGGGATTTTATAGGTTTACACCTGTCAAATGTATAATTCTTATATCATGCTCCAATGAGTCCACTCTCCTGGAGTACCCCCAACAAAATGAATTGTGTGTTCATGGATGTGTGTGGGTGTGGTCACGTCCAGCCTGGTGAAATGAGATGTTCACATCCCAAGGACGTCTCCCACCATAATTTAAAGGTCCACTGACATGATATTTGAACTTTGCATAAAATGGCACAACATATATATGTTGTATAATTCAACTATG
>JARVGQ010000001.1:13191059-13201670 GCA_031762355.1 Hypsolebias martinsi | reverse complement strand
TTACTAGAGTACATTTTTGTCTGTTTATTTGTACTTTTACTTAAGTACAGTGTTTGAGTACTTTCTCCACCACTGCCGGAGCCGCTAGCTCTCCAGCGTTCCTCCTCCTGCACCAGCTTAGTGTAGCGAGCGCACACGGGAGGACTCGCTTTTGCAGTTCTTAGAAATTTAAAGCGTCAGTCAAAAATAGCGTTATGGATATGGAAAAAAGAAAACGTAAATATGTTGCTTCAGCGTAGAAGTCACAGGACTGACAAATCTATGAAAAAAAAACTTGACTTATACACCAGAAAATACGGTAGTTTTGTGTGTTTTTGCAGATTAGCTGACAGTTTGTCTCTCCAGAACACATAAAAGCAATACTCACTGTTTTTTTTTTTTTTGTTGGTTTTTTTTTGGGGGGCCAAATGAGTTTGTTAATATGAGAAACGCCTCCTAAATCACTTCTGTTGCCAAACGCTCAGCTTGAGTAAACAAGCTTGAAGCAGGAGCCAATGTTTCAGTTAGGAGAGAAACGTGCAAAATGAGCCACGGTCCATTGATGGACATAAACAATTACGTCAGAACTTGTTTAGCCGTAGTAAAGAGTGTTTTATATACTTCTGAATGTTTTTGTGCAACTGCAGGCTTCTAGCACAACTCCATGATGAGCTGCTTTATGAAGTGGAGGACTCCCAAGTGGAGCAATTTGCTGGTAAATCAATTTCACACATAAAGACACACAAATGCACTGTATATTTGCCAATATGAATCTAAAAGCACAAAGCAAAACTGTAAACATACACTTTGTTAGCTGGAAAACCGCATCAATAGGTAATCATAAGTGTTAAGTGTTGCAGTATACTGTATATTTAAATACACATATATATATATATATATATAAAGCTTAAATGCAAGATTAAGATGTGACAGAGCAACAGACTTGTTTTTCCTGTTAGTGAGTGATTTTGGAGTTTGGAATACTTCCTGCAGAAATTAATCAGTAAAACATAATAAACTGCATTTACTAATGTCGAGATTTTATGATTGCCGAATATATAATTTTTTTTTATTGTATATTTTATACATTTACTAATTTTATTTTATTTCAGTGGATACACATTACATTCTCCATGACAAAAAAGAAATACTGTAAATTATTTTTTTTTTTATCTTCCATGATCTTCACTTTAGTCATGCTCAAAATGAAGAGTTAGCCAACTTAATTGGTTCTGATTAAACTATGTCCAAAAACAAGTATTTAAAATATTTGATTTCAAATTTACTGTAAAAAAAATTTAAAAAAAATTTAATAAAAAAAAAAAGAAAGAAAAGTCTAAAGCAATTGCTTCGAGCAGTCTCTGTAATGGCTAGTTTAATATGTAACGGTGCAGTATGGTGCTGTATAGTGAATGTGTGTACAGTAAGGTTAACCCTTACCTAAACAGACTTGAATTATAAACTTTAAATTTAAGCTGTAACTGCAGTCCTCATTATGTTTGTCTACATCAACATGTCATGCTCACTTGAAGTCAAAATGTTGAGAATAAAGTCAAAATACTAGTTAAAAAAAAAAAGACCAAAGTTTGAGAAAACAGTATTTCAAGAGTAACATCAAAATGATAAGAAAAAACTTGTGTGAAAGGTTGACTCTAAAAAAAAACAGCACTAGTGCAAAAAAAACAAAAACAAAATGCTTTATTTGACTTTCAGAATAGTTTTTAAAAACATTTTTTTAAGCACTGTAACTTGCTTAGACGATGTGTAAATAACTTTTTGAAATCCACAGTGGTTCAGGCTGCAGTTTGACTTTTACCAGAGAATATCAGTAATAAATGAAAAGTTGAAAGCTTCAGATATTCTGAGTGTTTTTCAGTGTATCGAAACTCTTATTGTGAAGGACTGATAGAAGTTCTGTGAGTCCCACTGTTGTTATTGCAGGCGGATAATAAAGTTCAGACCTCAGAATGGTTGAAGAAAACTCTTTATTTAAAAAGTAATTATTAAACAACTACAGTAGAGTTTGGGAGCACAGAAGACTTTATCTACAAATGGGAATCCAAAAGATTTTCTTTTAGAGTGATTTTAATACACGGTTGTTTCTGCCTGTGTGTGTGTGCATGTGTGTGTATGTGCAGCTCTGGTGAGAAGCATCATGGAGTCCCTGCAGCACATTGATCATTTAGGAGTTCATCTTAAAGTGAGTGAAGTAAAAGAAAACTGCAGCTGATAGTTCAATATCTAAAATCCATCCATCCATCATCTTTACCCGCTTCTTCCTTTTTGGGTCGTGGGGGTCAGTGGTGCCCATGTCCAGCTATCACTGTGTGAGAGGCGGGGGACACCCTGGACAGATTGCAAGGCTAATATCTAAAATATGCATAGTTTAATTTCTTTATTCGCCAGTTGATGTAAAGCCGTACATTTTTTGTTGCCATGACATCAAGAGTAACAGAAAGACGAGCACTGGTGTCGTTCAGAGAGATCAGAGGAGGCCTTTAACTGATACGTTAGTGTTTTTTCAGTAGGGGGAACTCTTGCAAAATGCTTCATCACTAGTTCTGTGGTTGTACATCTGCTAAAAATGTAAATTATAAAAAAAAGAATAAAGAACTGGTAGTGGTTACTGTGCTTTACATGTCCGTGCGTGTGCTGAGACACTCGTCTCTTTTGTTTCCTCCTGTGTTTCCCAGGTGCCCCTGAAGGTGGCGGTGTCCTGTGGCAAGTCTTGGGGATCCATGTCTGAGCTTCACTTCCCTCCTCTGCCTCCGTCTGCACCCTGAGACCATCTTGTTCCCTCTCCTCACCACCTCCACCACCATCATTATTTATCAAATCCACCTCCTTCTCACTGTCATCACCCCCTGCAACATTCTCATTCTTCCACCCTCTCTTGCTCGTTTGTCACATTCTTCTCTCCTGTAACCAATCTATCTTTTCTCTCTCCACTTGTCCTGCATCCACATTGCTATGGAAACCAGGCAGCTGCAGCTCCCACTTCTTACTTCCACTCCATCTGTATCCGGGGGCAACTGCAGGAGCTAAAAACTGGAATGGACCAGTTTGTCTCACACACACACACACACACTGTTTCTTCTTTTTTTTTTTTAATCCTGTTTAAAAAAAAAAATTCCTTGTCCTCCTCCCTTTCTCCTACGTTTTCACACCTTCTCATACGGACCCAAATGTTTCCTCTTCCTCGTTGCCAAGGTGAAGAGAGGGTCTGATAAAATTAGTTGTGAGATGTTAGTTGAGCTTCTGTTGCCTAAAAAAGAAATACTGCTTTTATTTCTAATGCTTGGTTCATGATGAATAAAGCTGGTTTGCATTTATTTCTGCTGGTTCCGGTCTTCACCTTTCTAAAACCAGACGTTCATCCTGAATTAACTTCTTGAGCTGAGCTGAATGCAGCATTATGAAAGCTGATCCTCTAATCTTAAGTTGATGACATTCAAAGGACTTGTGACTCACAAACAGTTGATTAATGAGAGACAAACTGTCTGGAGGTAAAAAAAAAAAAAAAAAGAGTCATGCATTTAATAAATGCCATGAAACCTTGATATTTTCAGTTTGGGTTAAATTCACCTTTTATTGAAAACTTTTATGCAATTTAAAGCAGATTATCTCAGTTGTGCATCTGTGAACATCCATTTCTTTGCACTTTACAACTCATCTTTTAGCTGACCTCCTGGCTCCAGCCCACTCCCTTTTGCATTGTAACACACACACACTCCACAAGTGCTCACACACACACACACACGTTTATTAGCTTTCTGGCACACTGACTGAATTTTCCTACGTCTGGCAACCCCGTTGAAACTTTTTCTGTCCCTTCCATCCAGTCATCCAATTAAATCTATTTGAGATTAGAAAATTAATTTAATGCTTCTCGCTAATTGTGTGAACGCTTATTAAGCATTCACACTATTGTGATCCTGTTTATATTTCTTATAGTTATTATAGTTCAGTAATATTTGTTTGATTTCAACAAATCAAAGCAAAACGTTCAGCTCTTTCAGGACAATCCTGCTATGACTTTTTTTGTTTTGATGCAACTTTAACTTTTTTAAATATTTAGCCTTTTCTGACATATTTTCCTCATAGAAAAAGAACTGAGTTCATTTTACATCCTTCAAATCTTTAGATCTGTTTACAACCTTTTAATGCTCCTTTCACATTTTGTTCTGCTTCAGCTACTTTCAGCTAATTTCAGCTGTTCTTTCAGCTGTGTTGTGCTTCTTTCAGGTTATTTCTATTAACTGCAACATTTTTGTGTTTCTTCTAACTTCTTTCTGCTAATATTAGCCTTTAATGCTCCTTTCAGCAAATTTCTGCAAGTTGCAGCTTTTTCTGCTATTTCAGCTACTATTTAGCTGTTTCTGTGCTAATTTGAGCTATTTCCACATTTTTGGCACTCATTTCAACTTTTTCCAGCTTAATTCAACAAAAATATGCTCTAAACTTCCTTCTGTTAAATTTAAGCTTTTTTAGCTACTCTTTCAGCTCTTTTGGGCTAATTTCGGCTATTTTCAGATAAATTCTACTTTTTATGCTCATTTCTGCTTTGTTCAGCCTAAATGGACAAACTTTCATTTCAACTTGTGTTCTTTCTGCTTCCTTCTGCTAATTTAGGCCACTTTGTGCTATTTGTAGCTACTTTTCACCAGTTTTTTTTTTGCTCATTTCTGCTTTTTTCAGAAAATGTCCACTTTTTTGTGCTCATTTATGCTTTGTTCGGCAAACATGTGGTCTTTCTGCTTGCTTTTCCTAATTTAGGCTTGTTATTCAATTTCAACAACATTTCAGCAGGTTTTTTTTTTTTTTTTTTTTTTTAGCTATTTTCAGCAAGTTCTTCACACTGCATTTTCACAGGAAATGCAGTTTATCTAGTTATTGTAGGAGTCACTTTTTATATCAGAATATGGGTGTGATGTATTCAATCCATAAATAAACGTCTTTTACTTAAACTTTCTTCAACGGGCCCTCACTTTTCTACTTCTCGCCTTTTCCTGGCAAGACTGAAACTTTTCTCCCCAGATGAGTTTGAGCGCCTCAGAGCTAAAGCGATGAATAGTTATGGAAATCTGCCCCTCCATTCTTTCATTGTCCGGTGGTTTAGGAGTGCAACCCCACCCGTCTTTTGAAAGAGGAGGGGAGGCGTGAGACCAGTATGTGCAAGTGGGCACTCATCGCTCGAGGAGTAGGAGAAAACGTAAGAAGGTGAACTAAATATTAATAAACTTATTTCAGTGTTTTCAGCTCACTAGAGTTCAAATTTGATTGCTGCAGCATCTTTTGCTCCACGTTCAGTTTTAACTTTGTTATATTTTGACAGTTAAAATCCTCTCAGAGACTGAATTGTTGTCTCTTGCCTGCAACATTTGCTAAATAAAATTTCAAAAAGAAGCACACCTACCACATCATGGTCTAAAACGAATGGTCTTTGCCATCAGCTGGCGCCGCTGTGTGAGCATACGACTAAAGACTCAGTTGTCAAGGGCAACGGTGTGAGCATCCCCCTGCAACCTCAAGATGTGTAAGTAGGCCCTGCAGCCACTATCCCTTATATATACTGTATATATATATTTTTTTTCTTGGGTTACATGGATAAAAAAAAAACCAACACACGTTTTACTCTTGCAGCAAGTAAAAGCTTAATGCATTGTCTTTTTAATCAATACAATATATGTACAGCCATGTTTCAGTCATCACAATGCAACAAGTCCCATCTTTACATCTATACAGTGTTCCAGTTGATGTCCGTATAAAAGAAAGGGTAAAACGTCACAATAAGGTGTTGTAACACTGCATTCTTCTGAAGGAATGACACAAAGGGAGCTAGAGGCTAATAAATATTTGCCAGTGCAGTCTCACCAAGGTTCGGGCAGACCGGTCAAATCGTTTGTAAACCTAAGTGGAACCAGTAAATCAGCGCATGATGCTTGGTTTTGCATCTGAATCACACTACACCATTTTTTTTTACCCTGCTTTGTTCAATTCCATTTTCACTCCCCTCTGTAACTATTCTCAAGTGGACCAGTATTTACTCGTTGCCCTTCTTCACAAGATTACAGTAGTCCGTCTGCTCTCAGATTTCCCATTAAACCTAAAAACATCAGTTACAAAGTTCCCTCGGTTGCATTTTGACTCCCTTCCCCCTTCAGTTTATCCGTCCATCATCGGTTCCTCCTTCCAGACCAGCCTGCCTCCCCTCAGAGCGGCCGTACGTCTGCCTCCTGCTGTGCTTTATGTGGCTTGGTTTCCACGGCAACAGACAACAGCCATGACAGGGCTCCAGGCAGAGAGACTCTTTGCGTTACAGCAGCATGACAGCTTCAGGCTAACAGAGCTCGTGCCGCTGCCGCGCTTTGACTCTCGTCTTTAGAGGAGTTCAGGCGGCTGGAACAGGTTCGGTCTGGATGCATTTGTTGGACAAAGGTCCTTACAGGACCACGGTTAGGATGCTGACTCTGAAAGTGTCTGATGTCACTCAAAATGAAATGTTTTCATGCAGTGCAGGTTAAATCCAATCCTTGTTCCTAGTGTTACTGTCTGGTTTTTAGTCAAGTTTTGACACGAGACATCCCTTCAAGAAATCAACATGTCAAGAGTTGTCATATATTTGAGGTAAACAGCCACAGTGTCACTATGCCCATATATGGTGTGATTAGCTTGTTATCAAGGCTGTAACAAGACTTCTCATCTAACATCGTTTTTATATTTGTTAGGGAAGAACAATAGAATCAAACACAATAAATTAGTTTATACTAAACTAATTACAATGTTTGTTGCGGCATTAAAACATTTTCAGCAGAGAAATATGCAAATATGTTCGTTATTTTTAGGCTTGTCGAGGATACATCAAGCTAAACATTACAGTGGGTTTTATACCATTTAAAATATATTTTTTTACTTAAAAATTCTTATATTTTTCTTTTTTGCAACCCCAGATTATTAGATTTTTAAGGGCAAGAAAGTCCACCAGCATGAATATGCACAATATATGGAGGGAGAGCTTAAAAAATTGGGAGGAGTGAAATGGGATTTGTCTATTTGTATGTTTTATATTAGTTTTCCCAGTTACAAAAAGAGCACAAAAACGGTGCTATTTACAGTCAAATATATTTTACAGCTTTACAGTTACCGACTTGAAAACTGAAATAAATACTTCAGTCAGACATCAGCCAGGTTTACGGTTGTTTACTGTGAACTAAGTGGCTTTGAGTCCTACTTGAAAAGTTGTGAAAGCACCATTAAATTGCAAGTGGTTTTCAACAAAACAAGAGTCCCTGTGGTTAAATGAAAAATATATTTTAACAGAAAACACTTTCAGAGTGGCTGCACTATTATCTGCATGAACGGCTCATTCTTTAGCATCTGGTGTCCCTTTTTGTCATTTCTTAACATCTGTTCGAATAATAATATGTTCACACGTGCACTTCATCTTTAAAATAAATTTAAAAAGAAATCCAAAAAGAGAAACTTTTTACAAACTCCCCTTCAGGCTTCGATACATCGAGTCACAGTTACCAGTACTCAGGCGGCGTCTCTGCTTTGGTGCAGGTTAGTTGATTTAATATCAGCGCAGCATCTCGTGTTTTTAATTTAAATCCTTGCAGATAGCTTTTCAGTATTCTGCTGTTTTGTCTGGGCTTATTGCTTGATTAGATGGCACGTGGGCAGGATTCTCCTTTCAAATAAAAAAAATGAGTACATCTCTAGATATACTGTATCTAAGACCACCTTCAGAAACAGCCGTGGGTCACAGCACAAATCATACTCTGGTAACATTTTCTGTAGCTATGCTTATGACGCAGTTAGTACAGGAAAAAGTGAAACATTTGCCGTTTTCATATATGTAGGGAAAGAAAAACAAACAGTTCTGTACAGTAACAGCAAAACAAGACACGGTTGTGCTACAAGTGCTTTTGCGTTCTTGAGACTCATGGTTTCAGTCCATGAGTCCTGACTTTGTGTTTAAAGAGACAAATGAGAGTCCAAGCTGTGGAGCTCTGTTGCTGCAGATCTCCTGCGCCCCATCCGTTAACCACTGTATTGTTCGGACTATAAGGCGCACTTAAAAGCCTTTAATTTATAGTCCGAAAAATACGATACCAGTGTTGCACATTCCTCTCTCGCCCTTCTCTTCCTTTTCATCAAGTAGAACATTCAACCATTTTTTTCCGAGACAAAATCAAACCCTGTCGGTATCTGTTCAGACCAGCGAGGGTGACATACAGGTACTGTATTTACAGCGACAGAGTGTCTAACAGTAAATGGAGTGGATGAGGCAAATAATGCTGATTTCACCCTTTCCCCACAATTCATTTCATTCAATATGTAAAAATAAAATAAAAATAAAAACAGAAAGATTTAAACCAGTTCACATTCATGCCATGTTAGTCCTCACCTTCAAAGTAACACAACACAACCTCAAGAACTACACATTTCTGCATCAAAACCCTTTTATTTCTAATTTTACTCATGGAAAGTGTTTTTTTATAAGTGCTGGAATTCCCAATGTTTGTTTTTTGTCATTTACACTCAGTGAGAAAGTCTCTTCCTCGATTTGCACCTCTCGTTGATCAATTCCTGGTATTTGACATCAGCCACAAATAAAGCACACTTAAACTCAAACAAATCACAGAAACTCAAAAAGTGAAAATGCGAGATTTTTTTTTGTTTTTTTTTTGGATTGTACATCAGCAGGATATTTGAAAAGAATCAGGTACATTTACAGTAGGTGTTTGCAGAAGTTAATATAATTCACTACAGTCTAACATTAAATATACAAGACCAGCCTTAAAAGGAGGTAAGACTTCATATGGGGTTAGCATTCACGTGAAGTAGAAAACATACATTTCTCAGTTTACAAATAAATGCATCATAGTCAGTGCACTTTGTCTTTACGATTCAAATTGGCCTTTTAACTAGTTTAAGCCATGCAGTCCGCAAGATATTTGGACTCCAGCGTTTGAGCCTAGTGCATAAAGTCTTGGCAAAGGCTTGTTGAATCACATGACTTGTCTTCATGACGTGGGATAGTGGTTTCACCCAAAATACGTGAAAGGGCTTTTAAGATCTTTACCGGGATAAAAACCCAATAAAACCAACAGCAGAAATGGCTCACAACTGACAGACTTTACACCCTCGTCCAAGTTTAACATTTTGTCTGTGCCCAGTTGGTTATATTAGAACACCTAAATTATGAGCACCACAAACATTTTGCTTTATGTCCAACTTTAAGTGTAGAATAGAAATACGGTATCAAATTGTAGACGCTTTTCCAAAAGTTGAACGCAACAGATCTCATTTTGAGCCTTCATTTTGAGGTCAAAGTAGATGCATCAAGGTGGCTTCTAGGACTGTGTGAAAACTTGTTAACTCTACAAAATTATCTGAAAACTGAACCGTTACCAATACTTTTAGGGTTTGTATGAATTCTGTTTTCTTTGTGTAACTAGATAAGAAAATCTTGCATTGGTTAAAACCCCATCTGCGACAGCTTTACCTAATTTTGCTTTAAAATGGAATTTAAAAGAGAAAAAAAAAATGTCCTAGGTAATTAAGTCAAATCTAACTAAGGTCAAATTTTACCCATTTGTAGTATCATATTTGTAAACAAATTACTGTACAATCCTAAATTAGATACAAATGTAAACAAGCATGTATTTAAGGGCACCGAAGAGGAAAAACAGCTTTGACGTTTCTCACCTGGTGCATTAATGTTTATAACACGCAGGATTTTGTGATATGTACTAATGTACCAAATGCTTTTGGACATACAGAAGCTAACAAAATGTGCTTATACTGTAGTATTATTTTTTATAATTTTATCTCGAAATGCGTGATTTAGTTCATTATCTCATAATACCAGAGCTTATTTTGTCATAATAACAATGTAATGCGTGATATATATTTAGGGGAGACATATTTAGCTGTTTCAGCCTAGAAAGGCTCGAACTAAAGATTATTTCAAAATCACAATTTACCAAAATGGGGTACTTCTGATCTGAGATCAGGACTATAATGCTGGCAGCCTTTTTCAGTCTCTGATCAACGTTTCTGATAAAGATCATCTCAAAATGTCATGACAGCAAAACGATGAGTTAAGCAGCAGGGCGTGCCATAAGAACCACTCGTTTTTGCAAGCGTAACATCTCAAAATGTCATGACAGCAAAATGATGAGTTAAGCAGCAGGGCGTGCCATAAGAACCACTCGTTTTTGCAAGCGTAACTACCTCGTTATAAAATTAGTTTGGTAATCTGGAAATAAAGCAATCCTCTCACAATCTTGAGAAAATTTTAAATGAAAATTAATACCAGTGCTTGTGACTTTTCTCAGCTTTCATACTGGAAAGCTGTAAACCTGTTGTGAGTTACAAAATGCTGGTCTAACAGAAGAGCTGCGACGCTTCCACTTCTTCTAACAAAATTAGCGAGAGGTGACTGAAATCCAAACACACCAAGGCTTTTAGATAGAACGTAAATAATTGGTTGCTTTGTTAACTTTTCTTACTTGTTTGTGGCTGGTATTGACTTCACACCCCTCTATTGATCATCCATCCATCCATCCATTTTCTTCCGCTTATCCGGGGTCGGGTCGCGGGGGTAGCTGCCTAAGTAGGGAG
>JARVGQ010000001.1:12845225-12860002 GCA_031762355.1 Hypsolebias martinsi | reverse complement strand
TTTGTAGCCAGGTCTCTCTTGTAAATGAGTCCTCGAGGCTCAATGAGATTAACCTGCCTAAATAAAGGATGAATTAAAAATAACAATTGCAACCCCAGTGGGAGGGACTGGAACCCTGAAGAGCAAGGAGGACAGTTATAGTAGGGAGAATAGGTCTGCAAGTGGTTCTGATCATTTGCAGGCAGCTTATTGTAGGAGGAGATGGTAAATTCATGGACATGACGGTCCAAAGGTTCCAAAGGTAGTCCAGAGAGGTCCCAGTGAGATTGCAGATACCATGCGGGTAAGGCAAGGAGCAGATGAGGAGATCACCAGGAGTTCACAGACAGCACTAGGAGGTCCATGGCATTGAGGGAACACAGGGAGATGCTGAAAAAAGCACAACACAATAGAGAGCAGGACCACAACTTCCATAAAGACAATGCACCAGCGTCGGAGTGAAGTCATCATCTGCAGCTCATCTGGGTAATGATCCGCAGGTGTGTATCCGTTGGTGCCATCCGGTGTAGAGAAGCTGTAAGTGAAAACCCTAGAACTCCTACATCTTTGGAACACTGTGACAATGGGGCAACCGGGGCTTCAGTTTCATTTGCAGTTCTCTGCCTCGTTCTGCTGAAAACCACATTTTAGAACAGTAGTGGTGCTCACACCTTTTGTGCAACTCCAGTGAGTTTGTCCACAAGTAAACTAAACCCTTCAACCTCTACGACGCCAAAAATCAGAACCACAGTATCATCGCCCCAACAAAAACCAACCCTACAAATCCTTTCGAACAATTGTGAGACAATGTCCTTTTGAGACAAGTGGTCCACAGTGTAAACATGCAACTCAGATTATTAGGAAGGTAAACACCAGTTCAAAATTCAAGAACATTAACAAACCTGATTAAAGGAATACAAGCGCCAGTTAAGAAATGAGGACCAAAGACGATCATCCCCTGGTGTGTTTTGTACAGTGCAGTTCAGTGTGCCTGGTACGATCTGCGTGGAAAAGTGTTGTCCCTGTGTGTGCCCGTCACATGCCTGGGATCAGGGGATCTCAGCAGGGTCACGGTGGGAGCGACGAGGTGCTGGAGGGGTCAGGCAAAGTGCGAAAGAGTCGCGCTGAGTGTCCTTGTTAAACCTTGCTGATGCAATCCTTCACTTTGCCTTGCGTTATATTTATATCGCCTGGCCAGAGGGGCTTTTATCACTTAGCTGGTTCATCGTGCTTAAGGGGGGGTGTGGGGTGGGTCAAAGGCGGGTGAATATTTTCTCCTTTTTCTCTTAGCTCATTGTTTCCTGGTGCTCGTCTCTGGTTATGGCACGGTGTTGTTTTGCTTGGTTGAATTGTTGAACACACTTGGTCGTTGCGCTGGGTCTTGATCTGGCTTAACCTTTCTACCTCTGGCCCAGTTTGCCCACTCGCACTGGGTTCACACTTGTGCACCTTTGATTGGTTGGCGAGCTGTGTGTGCGTATTCATGTACGTCGGTCTCATCAGCTCAATCCAATATACTCACCTCCTCTTCAGTGTTTACAGTTGACCCCATCATTTTCATGGGGAGCACCTCCTGAAAAACCCAACCACTGTTTGTCAAAATGAATTGATTTGATAAATGATATGGCGGCACACAGTAATATCATCAAATACTTTCAAACTTTGACGTTTTAGAGCATTTTAAAACTAGATTTTGCTTCTATTCAACACATTAACACCAAGGTTTGAACCGAACGGCCTTCCCACTCTAAAATATTAAATTTTGGCGCTGTGAGAATTACACATTTGATTTATCTTAAATTGATTGTTTTTAGTTCAAACTGAACAATAAAAGTAAAGTACTTTTTTGCATTGAGGCTGTAATATGAAACGATAAGAAGTGAAATAGCAACTAAATCTAAGTAAACTTATAATGTGCTTTTCCTTCGATTGAGTACAGATTGTCCCTGAATTTAGTTTAACAGGCATTCAGTTGTTTTGGAGCATGTCGATTCACACGTCTTTCAAACACATAGTCGTTCATAAACTCAGTACAAAGCTTCAAATAACTACCATTACATTTAAACATCCAAGTTTAATAGAAACAACAAATGTAATTAAATCGAACATTTAATTTCTTATGGTATACTTACAGTATATATAAGTAAATCTGTACATTTATTTCTGCCTGCTTATCGCAACAAACACATCCAGTCTTGTACTGTTAAATAAAATCACACTACAGGTAGTCCTCGGGTTACGACGGTCTCGAGTTACGACGATGTGTTTTTTGATAATTATGTAGGGCACTGTGTTAGAATAGGCTAAGTACTTGGTAATACAGTACTGTACATGTATATGGCGCAGTATGTACGTATGTTCTGACTTACGTCAAATTCAGTTTACGCCGCCGCCGTGAGAACAGATCTACGTCGTAAGTCGAGGACTACCTGTATAGTTGATGGTGTTGCCTTTTTCCCCCAGAGGTGAAACAAAATCTGTTGGGGCTTTGCAAACAGTTCTGTGGAAACCAGCAGGTTTGGGTCTGCTGGGTGCATGTGGTGTACGGAAAATAAAATTGTTATGATTTAAAATTGAACAGGCTGTGTTTGGCGGGGCGCACACTGTCTGATAATACCTATCAGCTAATGACTATAATGATGTTTGACTCAAAACCAAAGCAATGCTGCAGATAACAAAGGTTGAAGAAATTCAACTTTTTGTTTGCAGCCTTATCATTTTCATTGTGCTGTTCGTGCTAACAGTGCCCTCGCGGGCTGCAGGGACGAAACGAAGCCTGGGGCAAATGCAGGTCACGGCAGATCCAGATCTCCCTCGGTAAGCTCTGCCCCAGCTCTGAACCCTGGATCCCATTAAAAAGGATTTACATGCAATAGTGTAGATGTACCAAAAGCAGTATTGCTTTCTTTGCTACTCATCATTTCCATCCTTCTAATAAAATCCCTGCAAAACACCATGGAGTTCTTTTTTTTTTTGTTTCCCTCCCATTCTCATTACATCTTGTTTTTAATCTCAGTAAAGGATGGGGCTGCAATGTGAACAGTGGATGGAGCCACGCCCACAGCGTGGGGATAAAAGACAAGGATTGGCTGGGCGTTTTATCTGCTCTCAAAGCCTTTTATGGGATGTGGGTGTTCTGAAAGCCAATGGCGCATGAGTAAAAAAAGCACATGGAGATGCTTTTGGAGGACTAACGATCAGGAAATGTAGAATGAATGGCGTGAGAAGAATCATTTCTGCTGTTTGTCACAAGTTCTTTTGTCTCGCGTCTCCTTTGGGTGTTCTCTGTGAGAGTTTGTCGCACTCAGTTGTTTCCTCTGAGCTGGGGAATCTTCTCCGATCCCATTATTCGTGTCGTGGTCAGTAAGCTAACCTATCATCTCACATGACCTAGCTTCCTGCTGAACCTGCCTTTACAGTGGAGTGAGATGATGGTTTACACGTGATTACCACATCACAGTCAGCGGCTGAGTTTGGTTAAAGCAGAAGACAACTTCACTCTGACTCTGGCTCAGATGTTTTAGGAAATAAAAATAAAAGAAACAAACTGGACTGCTGCTTAATGGCAACAGTTTTGAACATCTTGGATCATTTCTACAGGGGTGTCCAGTCCTGGTCCTCGAAGGCCACTGTCCTGCATGTTTGGCTTGTTTCTCTGCTCCAACACACTTGATTCAGTGGTTGAATAATTTTAGAGTAAATACTTTGTATGTGCTCGTGACAATATGGTATTTTTTATGAATTTTACAATTTCTTTAGATTTTCAAAGTAAATTTCTGTGTTTTCCACACATCATAACTGTTTAAATCAAGGGTTCCTAAACTTTTCTATGCCACGGCCCCCCCCAAACAGCATTAGCTTCTGGCAGGGGCCCTCTCGCAAACCCACAAACAATGCTACAAAATATGTAAAGAAACTTCAACTTTTAGAATGTTTTAACTTTTATTCACTGTATTGAATTAATTATTACAGCTGCTGAGCATAAAATGTTATTACCTAACATGTTTTAAACCTTACAGTATATTTCCAATAAAAAAAACAACTTTTCACCAAACTGTTGACCAGAAGAACAAAACAAAACAAATCTAATCTCTCTCTCAAGCGTGTTTATCTAGAAACGACACAGATTGCCCTAGTGGGCAATTTTTATTATTTTATTACTATTTTTATTTTTGCTTTTTAAAACCTTCTTTTCTCCATGTGTCAGGGGCACCCCTGGTGGCCCCTCAGGGGGCCATGGCCCTCACTTAGAAAAACACTGGTTTAAATAACAGAAATTTTCTGTTTCTTGTTTTACGGTAGTTCAATGCATTTGATAATGTTAAATTATTATTTTTTTATATGAATACTTCTGTTCAGTGCCCTGAGATGACTTCTGTTGTGACTTGGCTCTATATAAATGAACTGAATTGAATATCTGGATTACCTGGATTCAGTTTTTTGCCTACCTGGATTATTGAGCATGCATCAGGGTGAATTGAATAGGATTTCACAATCAGTTACTGTTGTAATAATTTTTACAGATTTTTTTTAAACAGCGTATTACTGCTTAAAGGTGTGCAGAAGCCTGCTAATCACCCATTCACTCAAATCAGAAGGGTTGGAGCAGAGATTCCTCTACAACATGCAGGAAAGTGACTCTGGAGGACCAGGACTGGACACCCTTGGTCTAAACAAACCCACTCTAATCCAGAGAAACTAAATCCCCTTAGGCAGCCTAACATCTTATTACACCACAGCATACCTCCCACTATATTACCATATGATTTTATTTATTATACAATGTAGAGGGACACAGAATGAACATCTAAAAATCTGACTGTTAAGAATAAAACAATAGTGTTGTGGCTACATTTGATCTAATAATAAGATGTGCTAAATTGTCTTTGTCACTGTGAGATGGATTAAATCTGCAGTGACACGGAGGCCTCTGGATCGAGGTCAACGTTGTGTACGGTTTTCATGCACGTGATTCCTCTCTGTGGTTGTTCTCCGTCCAGCGGTCTGGCTCCTCTGTGCTCTCCAGTCAACTTCCTTCACTCTGCAAGCCGTCCACACATGCGCTGCATGAATTAAACATGGAGAACAGGGACAGGTAGAGTTCACTGAGCTTACGTGCACTTGCTGGTGTGATGGCTCACAGCGTAAAACTCCTAAATTTGCTGTCCTGATGGCGGGCCAGGAGTGGAAGTTCATGCAACTGGAGAAATTGCATTTCCTGCGAAAATGTAGTGTAGATGCTTATTGAAGAAGAATGTGCTGAACAACAGCTGAATATAGCTAAAAACATGCTGAAATGTAGCTGAAATGAAAAGACAAGCCTAAATTAGCAGAAGAAAACAGAAGGAACACATATTTGTTGAATTAGGTTTAAATAAGCACAAAAATGAGAAAATCAATAAAAAAAAGCTAAAAAATATCATGAAAGTTGCCAAAAAAGTTGAAAGAAACTTATGAGAAAGAAGTGAAAAGAGCTGAAATGAGCTAAAAATGTGGAATTAGCTGAAAGTGCTAAGATTTTCATAATAACAGTTTGTGTAGTATAATAGTAGCTGAAATAGCAGAAAAAGCTGAAACTAGCTGAAAAAAAGCTGAAACGATCATAACAAGCTGCAATTAGCAGAAAAAAAGTGAATTGGGCTGAAAGTAGCAGAAATGACCAAGAAAAAAACTGAAATTATCTGAAAACAGCTGAAATTCCATTTCTAAAAAGGTAGCTGAAAATGTAGAACAAGTTTAAATTAGCATAAGAAAGCAGAACGAGTTTGCACAATTAGGCTGAAAGAAGCCGAAATGAGCACAAAGAAGCAGAAATTATCTGAAAAAAGCTGATTTTGAGCACAACATGAGTCGTCATGTTAAAATATATTTAATAACTTTCCTCTGCGCAAGTCTGAATGTTAAAAAAAAAAAAAGTTTTATTTTTCTTAAAAATGCAAACAGCACAGTCAACTTCCTGTTTTCCTTCTGGTCTCCAGTAAAACTTACATTTCATTAAAATAAACCAACAGACCCAAAAAGGATAGTTCAGGTTACTTGGAGTGGGTTTTGTTTTGTAGAATGGTTTTAACAATAACTATCTAACCTGTTGTAGACAACTCTTTAAATAGCCTCAATTTGGCGAATTGTAAATTCTGACCAGACTGACGGGTGAACGGCTAGTCCAAGTGGAGCCAAGACTGAAATGACTCACTGCTGTTAGAAAACAACTCTAGTCTCAAATGTTCATCCAGACGCTAATTTAAAATAAACCTTTACACCACTGCCAGTTTTTTAAACAGGAAAACCATTATATTACTGTGGGAAGTGCCCCATGCTGCTCTGGAGCTGTTTGCCACTAATAATGCTTGAAAATGATGACAGAACTTTACGTAAGTAACCACGTACAGATTTACAAATCGCCATTTGTGTAAATTATAAAGCCACTTGTCACGGGGGTGATTTAAATTTGATCAGCTGTTTCTGTGAGCAGAGAAAACGCTTCACACGTCTTCAGAAGACAAGGAGCGAGGCGTAGAGAGACAACTCTTGTGTTTGCTTGTGTTTCTGCAGGTCAAAGTGTGGTTTCAGAACCGTCGCACCAAACAGAAGAAGGACACCACCAAGGATTCAGACAAGCGCTCCTCCTCCACGTCCGAGTCTTTGGCCACCTGCAACATCCTGCGCCTCCTGGAGCAGGGCCGCCTCCTGTCGGGACCCGCCCCGCCTCCCAACGCCCTCCTGGGGCCTCCAGTGCACTCAACGAACGGCTCCTTGCTAAGCAGCCCAGGAGGAGGCTCCTCCACCTCCCCTGGCATCAGCAGCAGCACTCCTCCCAGCTCCCTAACAGGAGGCACGTTTGGGCTCTCTCTCCCATCGTTGGGCGGTACCCCGTCGTCTCCGCGGTTGGGTGTCCCACCCCCCCACTCCCTATGCTTCTCCATGCCGCTGCTGGGGGGGGCGCATCACGAACTGACGTCCACCTACGGCTGCGGCTCCTCGGCCTTTGAGCCGTACATGAGGCTGGACAGGAAGGAGGCAGATCTAGGTGGGAAGAAAACAGTTTCCTAAGTAGCACGTTTTCCTTTCAGGCACTAGAAGGGACGATGACTCGTGTAAGCGCCGCGCCTCAGCATCTCGCCCTGCCACATGTCTGACACATGAGCAGCTGCAGACAGGCCAAGAACGCCTGCCAGGTCAGAAAAAAAAAAAAAAAAAAAAAAAGGTCTGGAAATGGAAGTGATGAGGTTTCTTTCCATCAGCACCAGTTTGTGCCACAGCACAACGATACGAACCAGTAAAAAGGACTTCATGGAAAGTGACGTCACTCTTCCACTTAAAAAAAAAGACTAAAAGTTTTGTAGAGTTTCTGCGTGTGTGTTGCAGACAGATGTTTTATCACCACTCGCTTTACAGTAATTTTCAGTGACTCTTCACTCTTTGTCCCGTGAGTTGTGTGTGTGTGTGTGTGTGTGTGTGATTTTTCTCGTTTTACATGCCTTTGGTTAATGTTCAGGAAAAAAAACAAAACATACTTGACATTATTGTCAGCCCAGTCCCATCAGAAAACATGTAAGAGGACGTTCAATTCTCCATAACTTCGATTGTTCCAGTTGATGGTAAGAAAAACTGAAACACGTGGAGTGGGTCTTGAATAGTGAAAATATGGCAAAGTTTATTTTACATTGTAAAGTGAACATTTTTATATTCACACAGTGAAACTTAAGCCATGCCGACAATAACCCAGTGGGCTGCGACTGCTGGAAACAAGTTTGTGACCATGTCCTTCCAGAGCCTTGTCGCGTACATTTTGAACAGGTTCAAAATGTGGTTCAATAAACGAGTCATCAATTGGTTTCTGGCATCTAAAACACTTCTAAATCTAGATTTGTCAATTCTAGACCTGTTTTGTGACACCTGCCGAGAGCTCTCTGACATAAACCGTGCGACAGCCTCAAATGTCCAAGTTAAAAATCACACCAGTGTACAGCTGTCCCTCGCTACTTCGCGGTTTGCAGACTCACTCTTTTGCGGTTTTTCAAAGTAAGAGTGGACATGACACACAATTGGCTGATTGATGGACGAGCCACGTGAGTGGCATGGGTTGTCTATTTAAAATTAATTATTTTAAATTATTTAGCATCTGCTGCACCTGCGTGCAGCCCACAGGTGCAAGGAGAAGCTCCCTCTGCTCTATGCCACCTGCGGCTCTCTGCCACCCACACATTTTTGGTAGTGAAACTTGGACTTGGACTATTGTATCCCTACTTTGTGGTTTTAAACTTACCACGATGGGCGTAGTCCCCTAAACCCCCCGTGATAAATGATAAATCTTGTTGTGTAAAACACAGCTACATGGCTGGTTGGTTGCTTGGTCACAGATGCTCAGAATTCAGTGACTGATTTTTATTTTTATTTTCTCACAGTTTTCCCTTGCCAGCTAGTCACCAGCAGTCACAGCTCAGGGAGATACTACCCAAACTACATTACTGTGAATATTTTTAAACAGGTATTTTTCTTTAATTTTGACCAGTACTTCTATCTGTACAAATAGAAGAAAATCCAGTAAATATGCTGAAGCAGCCCTGCCACCAGGTGGCGATCATGTCAACTTTAACAACACATCAAGGTACAAATGAAGAATATTCTGAGCATGACTTAAAATGTTTACAACATATTTGAGGCTTGATCTTTAAGCAAAACAACGATGTCACAATCTAGTTTTGCTTTGCGTATTGCACATAAACTTCACCAACTGAGCGGTTATGAGTTACAGTATTTTATTTATTTTCTTTTCATGCCTGACTCCTTACATGTTGACATTATGTTTGTTAAACTTTAAACTTTGCTTTCATGTTAAAAAAATTAGATATGAAAAAGTAAGGATGGGTTCGGAAGAAACTTAAGCCATGCTCAAATGTTCTTCTTTTGTATTTTTATGTTGATGATTTCAATACTGCCACCTACTGGCCCAACATGGTATTGCAGCAATTTTATTTTTTCAATTTTTTAATTTGCCAATGGAGGCAATAACAACCATTAAACTAGAAGGGTAGGGGTTTAGCTGCATTTTGGTAGACAGGTGAGAAATTAAGCAACAACATATAATTCATAAGCATGTATTGGGCTTAAGCTGTGGCCCGTTATAACCATTACACGTCTTGTCAGAAGACTGTTGAGTAACTTGGCGTCTGAATGAGAAGTGGCGCTGCAAAGAGAGCAATATGTTTCTAGTCCTGATCAAGTGGCCATGTTTGATTTTAGTTCATGTGCTTTCACCATAGAAAGAAACACTAAAAAAAAAACTCTTAATTGTAGCATCTTAATATCTGTTTGGTGTCCAGCTGTAGTTTCTTTGTAAAATCTTCTCATTTGGTTGTGTTTGTGTCTGAACCAGTATGTGGAAAGACCTGGACCAACGGTGCAAACTCACATATCTAAAAGCTTAACATTAAAGAAAATGAAAAGAAAGAGGGGAGCGAGAAAGCTGGTTGGAGTCGTCTGAAGCCTTTAGAGAAAAAGCTTTGGAGGCGTTACGCAAAGTGAGCTGACGACCTCTGAACCCAGGTTAAGTTTGATTTGCGGATCTCACCGCTTCTACAAGAGACTCTAAATCAAACTCTGAGAGAGTTTGCACAGAAACATATCAGGAATTCTTTCGAACCAAATCTCAGTCCAGAGATTTTTGTTGTGCGTCTTTGTTTAGGACGAAAGCTGCAGCTGTAGGTGGTGAACAGTTAAATTGCTTCACAGAAAATTCTTCTGCAGCATATCTGGATTTGGTTCATGACTTGACAACATTTCAGGTTTTATTTGTTTTATGCACTGGTTTTCTTCATTTACGGAAATGATTTGAATGCTTGAAACTGCATTCAAGATGTTTTTTTTTTAATATTGTTTCCTGTTCTTTATCACTGGTCACATTCAGTTTCGACTCACCCGTTCACAGACAAACTATTTCCTCAGCTTGTCCTTCATTGAAAGCACTTTATGTTAATTTTTTTTAACCTGCTCATCTGTTTCTCTTTTCTTCCCACTTTGAAGTCATTTGTTTTGTCGGCTTTAGCCGAAGTCAGGGTTTAGCTAAAAGAAAGTGATTTTTAGAGTAACTCAGTTCATCAGTACATTTTTTTCTTGTTTTTTATTTTATTTGAAGCTTGATCAATCTCTCTGTGTTCACAAAAAAAGGACAAGAGGAAGCAAAGATTATCTGTTTCTTTTTTTACTTCTAATAAGATGAAATTTCTTCAGTTTCCCTTCTGGGCCACAGAAACTCCAAATCACCTACAAAAACCTGCAATTTGAAACAGTTTGCCCTCAATTTTTGAGCATGTCATGCGAGCTATTCTCCTCTTTTCGCTCTTGTTTGTTTTCTCATGGCTCTTTTCATTTTTCCCGACTGTGATTTTTTCCCCTTTAATTTTCCCAGCCTCCTTTTCTCCGATACTAGCTGAAGGTGGTTCAAGGCGTTCTAAAAGAAAAAGAAAAATCCGTCACCCAGTCATGACATCAATTTGTAAACCGTGTAGAGGCCAGGCAGCTCGTTAAGTTTCTTGGTGCAGTTAAATTTCCAGAGGAGCACACTGAACGAGTCTGACCTCAGTTTGGGAGCTTGCGGGGCCTTTTTGCACCCGTGTAGCAGCTTGTAGCTGATAATTTCTTCTTGTTGTGCTCAGTGCTGCAAAAAACGGACTCGGAGCTCTTTGCAGTGGTACAGCTGTGCTCTTGTTTTATTTTCTATAAGCACCATCCATAATTCACCGTGACATTAAATATTGAGCCGTGAAATAGAGCTGAGAGGTTGGGAGACCTGCTTTTCATGTAAGGCCGGTTTACTCTGAGAGAAATCATTTGTTTGGCCTCTCATCCATTTTGTACGACGGAGTATTAGGGCCACGCTAAGAAAAAAAATTACAAGAAAAAAGTCATGAAATTACGAGAATAAAGTCGTACGACAATAAAGTCATAATTTACGAGAATAAAGTTGTAGTATTATGAGAATAAAGTCATAATAATACAATAATAATGTTGTAATATGAGAACTCCGACACGACAAATCAGAACTGCAGTAAAATGATGAATATTGAGCATCTTGATAAGTTATACTTTGGTATTGGGTTTACAAATAAGGAACTATTTAATCTGTTAGCACATCAGCATCAGATTATTATCAGTATCAGGACTTTGAAGTGATTGTGAAAACGACTATGTCTGTTTCGAAGAAAGAACCACACGGATTTGGAAGATATTGCTTTTTTGTGGAAAAGGAGCTTTAACTGTTGAAGCTGTTTTTCTAATTAAAAACAACTTCATTCTGGTAATATTATGACTTTATTGTTGTATGAATTTATTCTGGTAATACTATGACTTTATTCTCGTAATTTCTCATAATGTACAGTAATTATTTATTCTTAGTATGGCCCTAAAACTCTGTTGTAATTTTGCCTAATTTTAAAATAATGGCTCAAATACTTTTATAGTAGGGTTCTATGGAAAGAGTATAAACAATATCTATTGCACACAGTTCTTTTGAATAACCCCAGTTTGGAGGAACAGAGTTAAATTTTGATACAAATGATAAGCTAACAGCTAGCTTGAACATGGCCCACAAGCGGCTTCCTACCGTCTTAATGCAACTTTATTTTCTAATGTTTCCTAGCGGTTAACATGAACATTACTTGATAAATTTTCAAACCACCGTTAGTTTTGTTTTAAGGTTATTTGCTAGTACAAGTAACAGCTGTTGCTACCTAGCTAGCTAGCACTTCCTGTGCAGCCTGTAGCATTTCCAACTGGACTATCCAAAGATTACTACCATCATATCTGTGTATGTAATGTGAAACTGACAACGTGAAGGTTTCTGAAGTAGAATTCAAGTAAACCACTGAAACCTTTTACAAAGGACTTAATTTGTAAACTGATCACTGCTGGAACGCTTATAGCAGATGGACCAGTGGGGGTGGTGGGTGTCTTGGAGTCCTCCCTCAGAAAATTTTGAATAAAGTAGATGTGATTTCCTGCATTTTGGTGTATTTTAGCGAGTTAACGTTTACCTACGTTTGTAAACACTCCACTTCTGTCAAGCGTTACCCTCCCCCTTACTTGACGGTTCAAGCTCGACTCTTCTTCGCTGAATTCATTGTCCTGCTCATTGTTGTCCGACTCCACATGTGAAACCTCCAGGCGCCTCCTTCATCTAGATCTGTTCATGGCGGCTGCCTGAGGGCTCCTGCCTGCGTACGACTGCTTGGTTAACTCAGTACTCATCCCCAACATTTGCTTGCTCCTGCTCCAATCTTGATTGCCACTGCCTTAAGGTGCTTTAATTCTCTGTTGTCCTAAGGACAATGAGAAGCCTTTTTTAAATGAAAATAAATTGGACTGTCTTTTCGACATTTTGATCGAGGTTTGATCATAATGTGAATAACACACATCAGACATTTCTTTCGTTGTATTTTTAATAATTAATCAAAATTTTATTAACAATCCACTCAAACTGTCAAACTGATTTGCAATTTAGTAGTGCTGTTTAATTATATTTTTGAGTTTTTTAATCAAATTGAGCGAGGACTTTGGACTTTTAGGGGTGGAGATGTTTTTAAGTGTAGAGGTGGAAATGCTTACTTGAAGGGGCTCTTATGTGATTTATGAAGCTCGTAAGTGGTTGTTGTGTTTAAAATGAGTGTTTATGTAAATATTTTCAGTTTACATAAACAATATAAATTTTATTAGTTCAAGGCTGTCATATTTGTTCATAACTTTATTAAGCCTGAGAGTTACCGGATCCAAGCAAACCGTTACCGGAATGCACCCTGTCAAAATAAGAGAGTTCCCAGATACTGTTCCAGCAGGATCCGGTTCAAATTAAGCCCTGATTTTTCAGATTAAAGTTGCTTTTAGTCCACAGCAAACCACTTTGACAGTGGTTGCGTTGGCTCGTTAGCGCAGCAGTCCGCTCAGAATAAACTTTATTTCTCCAAAGTGAACTGGTCCAAAAAGCTATTTCAACATGTGAAATTATTATTATTCATAACCTTTCCACAGAACCTCACTTCAAAAGATATGAACTATTGTTTCAAGTAAAAAAAAAAAAAAAAAAAAAAAAAAAAAAATTTTGTTCATTTTCAGTCAAGATAGTGCTCAGCCTGTGACAAAAATAGTGTTTATGAACGAAGCAGATTCAGACCCACGTTTCTCTTGAGATTCAGCTCGGACTCATTTTTCTGTCACTGCTCGATGATGTTTTGTAATGTGTATCTGCAGTTGCTGTATCGTGTGCTTGGCGGTGTAGATTGAAGACTAGTCTTGTGGAGGGGAGGTCTAAGAAGTGAGACGTTCTTCTTGTAAAGAGAAAAGAAGAAAAGTCTTTCTTGGGTTAAACAGAGCCCTTTAGTTTGTTTTGTGTTGTTGCCGTCTTTCCTCTCGCTCCAGCTGTGTGGAAGTTCTGCACCACAGGCCTTCACTCGGTCGCTCCATCACTATGTGAAGATCTTTCTTTTATTTAAAAAAGAAAAAGAAACACATTCTGTTGGGTTTACATTTTCGTTATGCACAGCCAAGGTCCTGCAGAGGCTCTAAATGGTTTCCTTTGAGCAAACAAAAAAGCTAAACTTAAGCTAATGGCACCAGCTTCTACTTGTGACAAACAAACTTCATGTACATAGATATAAATTTATATATAAATATATATAAATGGGTCTTTGCACAAGTTTTCTCTGTGTCTGCTCCATGTGATTTTACCAGGAAAAAAAATGTGGATGAAAGTTTAGAGGAACAAAAAAAAAAAAACTTTATAAATGCTTTACAGTTCTTTGTCTCATTAACATTTTTTTTGCACTTATTAAAAAAAAGGCTTTTCTTTGATTTCTGGGCTGACAGAGCTGTTTTTACGCTCTGCTAAGATATTGTAAAATATGTATATGCATTTTTATTCATATGCATATAAATATATGTCTATGTTATTTGACTTGTGTGCTGTTTGTTTCATTCTTTCCACAACCTCAAGGCCGGGAAAACAAGATGCGAGGTGGTTGCTGCTCGTTAAAAATTTAACACGAGAACGTTTCCCAGTTTCATAATTAACAAAATTAACAAGTATCACCTGCATGTTTAATCAGCCTTCTTATTAATTTTTTATATGCTTGTTTACAGCTTTATTGAAACATTGGCTCCTTCTATTTCATGCAGCAAATGAAGGCAATAAACCTTTTCACATCTTCCTGGAAAAAAATCCCTTTATTTACTCTGCACTTTTAATTAGGTTTTAGTTTAAATGATGGCACAAAATGACAAAACTGGCATGCCCTTGAGGCTTCAACTGAATGGCAATAATACCCAAATACAAAAAGCCTTTAAAGTCTCTGGTATTTGATCAGAACACAAATGAACAATAGATGATGGTTGATGACACAAGGTTTTATTTAATTCTAACGTGAACAGAGCAGTCTTTTCAAGTTCATTTCTGAAGCCTTTTATGGATTCAAACATAATATAAAGCCCCACAGTATTTATTTAAACTAATATGCTTTCAATTTCAAAACTGAAGGACACTTAGATCAAATTGTTACAATCAGAAAATTATAATGAAACAGATTTTTTTTAAATCCAAATAAAAATTCTGATTTTATCAAAAGGTTTTGCTCATGACAGAGGAAAATGCTTCATAAATTTCTCTTTGGTTAAATAAATGGTAAATCACAATAATAACAATAAATTACCATATTATAAATTACCATATATATCTCCGGTTCCGGCGAGCTCATGGACGCAGCTCCCTCCAGCTTCTCTGTAGTCTTTTATCATCAAACTGACCCGTTTTT
>JARVGQ010000001.1:12313465-12323722 GCA_031762355.1 Hypsolebias martinsi | reverse complement strand
CATAATGAGTTCCGACTTAAGTTCAATTCGAGTTAAGTTCAGCCCGTAGGAACGGAACTCGAACGTAAGTCGAGGACCACCTGTGTACAGTATATTTAATCATTATTCAGTATGTGTGTGCTTCAAACCAGCAAGATCTGAAGCATTTCTTTACCACTGGGATGGAACGTCCATGTCACTCTTTCACACTTTAGTCCAGTTGTTCTCAAACTGTGGGTCCTTGAGGGGTCATGGGAATAGATCCAGTCTATCAAGAATAAATCCAGTCTACATGTGTTTTGTGGACTTGGAAAAGGTATTCAACCTTGTTCCTCGAGGTACACTGAGGTGTGTGTTCTGCAAGTTTAAGACTGGGGGTCCATTGCCATGGGCAATTCAGTCCCTATAGAAGTGTTGCGAGAGTTTGGTTTCATGCAGTAAGTTGGACCTCTTGAGGGAGAGAGTTGAACTCTGCCAGTGGTACCATCTGTCACAGGTTCTGTTCATAACTTTCAAGGACAGAAAATCTCAGTGCAGCGAGGAGGTGGAGAAAGACCAGTTTCTCTGCTGTTTGCAGATGTCGTGTTGAGATCTTCAGCTCTCACTGGAGTGGTTTGCAGCCGAGTGTGAGACAGCTGGGATAAGGAGCAGCGAGGCCATGGTCCTCAGTCTGAAAAGGATGGATTGCCCTCTCCTGGTCGGAAGGTAGGGTCTACCTTAAGTGGAAGAGTTCAAGTATCTTGGGGTTTTGTTCACAAATGAGGGAAGACTGGAGCATGAGATTAATGGACCTGTGCAGTGGTTGCATGATGTAGACTATGTGCCGGTCTGTTGTGGTAAAGAAGAATAGGAGCTTTAAGGCAAAGCTCTATATTTACCGGTCAGTCTATGATCCTTTCCTCACCTTTGGCTACAAACTCTTGAGTTAAGAGGCTTAGGCGAACAACCAAGGGTGCCCACTTAGTGGGTAAGGTCAGAAAAGCATGCATCACTTGTGCCTGTTGCTGTTTCCGTGGGTGGAATGACATCATTGCATGGCAAAAACTTGTGGGATGTTTCCATTTTGGTTAAAAAGATGTTTCCCTGATCATGTGACATTGTTAATGGAGTTTGTGGATTATTGTTATTTTTGGTTTGGTATTTTAAGGAATAATGAACTGAACTGTTAAATTGTAATTTTCATTATGTAAAACGTGTACTTTACTTGAAAGTAATGTGCATATTTTGTTTCTTGCAGAGTGAAGAGATGTTTTGCCTGAAAACTGAGAGTTGCTGCCGACACGGAGGAGGCAGAGAGAATGTGTGAGGTGGTTTCCGAGAACTGATTAAAGAGACGTGGCTTATAAGAAAGTCAAGTGTTTTTCCATTTTGAAAAGAAAATAAATGATGATCTAAACATCAGAGTTCATGCTCAATCATCCAGGTACAAAATCCAATAATGGTCCATCTGGACAGATGACCTGATGGACCATTATTGGATGATGATCTAAAGTTTCTCGACTTGCCATCAGATTTGTTTGGAGGATTTTCATTTAGATTTGAGAAATGTTTGTTTGAAAAAGTCTCTGACAGCCAACACCTTCGCAATGTATGCATTTATTTTTTCAACTTTTGGTGCGTTTTTGCAAAAAATAGATTGCTAATAACCAATAAAACTGGTTGATGGCTTTAACCAAATCACTATACCACACTATCAAGCTGTGATAAAGACGTACCCTTACGCACACAGATTGTTTCAGCCCTGTGACTACCTCACTTGGTAAAGGGGAAACAGCAGCAGATTTACATCAACTCCCTATGCTTTCCCAGCCATTGCATGAACAGCATTGACAGAAGCAGGGCATATCAGGCCTGGTTTGAAGTATTTAATGAAAGGGATTTATGATACAATCAAATGTGGTTAAAAAAAAAAAAAAAAGTGGGGAGGTGGTGTTTTAGAAACCATTCCAAGAACTACAAAGGCAACAGATAATCATGTACCCAAACTGGCATTTTGTAACTCTGTACAACCACCATATAAATGAATATTGTACTAAGGAAATATTACCTGGCATCCTAACAAGAGACTTTTGCGCATGTTGGCCACTCGGATCATAAGGCAGGGTCTGCCCTCATGATTTGACACAACAGCATGTTGACTGAACTTTACTGTCTCACCTCTCTTCTTAGGACGAGCAACCTGTAAAAGGAAAATGAGAAATCATTTTTCACAACCTTTATCAATCATTTAAAAGATGTCAGATTTATTCCTTCTTTGCTTGCACTGTGGTACTCAATAAATAAGAGTTGTAATAATCATAGAAAGGGCCTGACTAGACTACTGATAATTACTGTCTAGGTATGTTTTAAATGTATAGAAGAGTATTAAGGCAGCAAAAAAATTAACAGTTTCTAATATACTAGAAAAATGTTTAGGAGTTCTTGAAAGTAAAAGTGGTGTGAAGCAAAATATATATTGTGACTTCAAAGTTTTATTGTATCTTGTGCAATTTTTTTAATAACTCCATCATTCCTCAGAGCCCACACAAGTTGAGACAAAAAAAAATACCTTTGCAAGAAAAGTGCCAGTGATGAAGATTTCCATCACCATGGTGATGACCAGCTGAACAATGAGGAGGACTATTGCTACAGGACACTCCTCTGTGATGCAACGGAAACCGTAGCCAATTGTGGTCTGAGACTCCAGGGAGTAGAGGAAGGCCCCCGTCAGGGTCTTCACCTCCATTACACAAGGGGTATGATTGGAGGGGGGGTCAAACTCTGGAGGATGAGAGGAAAAAACATGAAATCTTTAATCCCTTTGGAATTAAAAACAGTGTTCTGTTGGCTTTTCTTTGTGGTTTACTCATTCACAACTAATATTTAAAAAATTCACAATATCAAGAAGCATGACTTGAAATATTTCATATTAGTTCATTTGTAGCTCTAATTGTTGAATGGTTTTAGTAGTATTTTATTTATTTTTTTCAAAAGTATCAATTGGTGTGAATCACATCCTGTTCATAACAAGTTTTAAAAGACCTAAATGGATCAGTGAAAACTAGATTTAAAATTCTTAGATTTGATTGATTCCAGGGCGGCACAGTGGTGTAGTTGGTAAAGCTGTCGCCTCACAGCAAGAAGGTCAAATCCCAGCCGGGGACCTTCTGGGTGGACACTGGTGAAGATTCTCAGTCATCCAGGACATAGTAAAATTAAAAAAGTTCAAGAAAAAATAAAATCCAGTCTTGAACATGTTTGATTCTTCCTGGGTGGAGTTTGCATGTTCTCTCCGTGCATGCATGGGTTGTACTCCAGTTTCCTCCCACAGACCAAAAACATGCATGTTAGTCTGATTGGTAACTCTAAACTGTTCCTAGGTGTGAGTGACAGAGTGAATGGTTGTTTGTCTTGTTTGTCTCTATGTGTCCCTGTGATGGACTGGAGACCTGTCCATGGCGTGCTCCAACTCTCGCACAGTGACTGCTGGACATGGGTACCAGTGGCCCCCCAGAAAGGAAGAAGTGGGTAAAGATAAGAGATGGATATTATTAAAGCCATAAAGATAAGTTGTGTACACACAGAGAAAATGTGATTATTACACTCAATATGTCTTTATCAAGAGTGTTGGGCAAGTAAAAAAGAACAATAAAATACAGAAACACTTGTAAATTAGCTTGATAAATTTTTTTCTTATGTGTCAACTTTTAGAACACAAAGTAATGGTATTATTAGAAGGGGCAGGAGAAGTTGAGGCATGCTTCACTATATGACTAAAAGTATTTGGCAATTGTTGAATTCAGGTATTTCAGTCAAGGGTTGAAGTAGGACTCTGATCTCCAGTGTTGGGCAATCTTAAGGCTTCAGCTTACCAAGACATTTTGGACCAGTCTGTGCCTCTCACTTTGTGGTAACACTTGATGGAAGGCTCTCGACTTGACTGGCATACACAGACGCCCTATCACAACTCCATCAATCACCTTTGAGATGGACTGAAACAGAGCAAGACCTTCTCATCCAAGATCGGTGCCTGACCTTATGAATGCTCTACAGAATGAATGGGCACAAACTCCAACAGAAATGCTCCAAAATGTCATGGAAATCCTTCTGAGAATGGTGAAAGCTGCTATAGCTGCAGGGGATGTACAAACCACAATGTATGAACTGCTGCAAGTCCATACGCTTCCTGATGGTAAAATGGTCTATGGTGGCCAAATATGTTTGTATGTTTGAATGAAATGCACCTCCCACAGCATAGAACCTATCTCAACTCTGAAACATGGTGGAGTGAGAGTCATTGTTTGGTTCTGATATTCTTGGGGCCTGACCACTAGGAAAGGTTGTCTGCTGCAACAAGACACATCTGTGTGTTTGGTACACAAAACAATGGTTTGAAAAGATGAAACAACCAAATGGTAAATGGACTGTACTTACATAGCACCTTTCTATCTGATCAAGATGCTCAAAGCACTTCACAACACAATCTGTGCCCTTATTTACCCATTCATAGCACTTCATTAGAGCAAGTATCAGAAGCAGTGTAGTTTGATCAAAAGAAGCATTTTCAAGCGAGACTTACAGTCCTGTGTACTGTAAGTGGTAACCCAGTAGTTCCAAGAAACAAGGAAAATGATTAGGGTGTTATTTGTTTAAACCAGATATGTCGATGATTATGTTCTGTTTATATCAGTTTTCCACTGTTTTTCGTCCTTACCAAGCAGATCTCCATGAACAAGGGCCACCAGGTACCAAAGAACTCCAAACAGGAACCAGGTTCCAGCAAACGTAGCAGAAAAGAGGAAGAACTTGTAGCGCCATTGCATGTCCAGGAAAGTTGTCCAGAGGTCCCGGAGGTACAAGGCTCCTCTGCCACTGACATGCTCGATCCGGACGTTGCTTCGTCCATCTTTGGAGAGGACTCTGCGTCTTTTACGAAGCGCATTAGTTCCTTCAGCTCCAGGTCCTCCTCCACCTGAACCAGGACCCAAGATTCCCCCTATAGACCCCAGCAGGGGCTTGGTGATGTCAGTCTGCGTCTGGGAATGACAGACTTTCTGAGGGGTGGAGTCTTCGGAGGATGGGGAAGTCGCTGAAGTCATAGCTGGCACTGCAGGTGGGTAGAAGCAAACAGAGGGGACGTCAGAAAAAGAGGTGTGAAAAATTGGCTTAAAACAGGGAGCAAAAAAAAAATCATGGTAAAGAGGAAACAAAGTGAACAGCAGGCGATTTGAAATGAAAAAGGTGCAGAATGAGTTCAACAGATGAAAAGAAAAATAATATGGACTTGGATAAGGAAAATGTCAGACTGGAACATGGAGGTGGAATGGTAGATAACAGAACAGAAAAGAACATATTAAGAGGATTAAAGGAGCATTTTTCAGCATGACAGTGGTGTTGCCTTTCATGGTGGTCTCTTTAACACTTGCTTCCTTCTCACTGTGGGTGAGTTTGAGCAGGCCCAAGACCAAAGTAGATTACAGTCACCTTCTAATCTCACATAAACAATAGTGGTTTGTGCAAATGCCATTTTATTAACTTTAACTACACCATGAAGTTCACATTAGACAATTATTTCAGAATGAGAATTATGACGTTAGAAGTGACTTATGCTGCACCAGAAGTGCTACAGCTAGCTGCCCCTGCTTTTTGTACTTGCAAATAATCATGTAAATTATTGAAAGACCAAGCCTTCCTCGATCAAATGCACGTCACCCACCACCTTTCACACTGGTGTTTTAAACCAAGGTCCTTTTTAGTTGCAAAATCTTGGAGTTGTATCTGTTATGGTCAAACTTTGAAAATCAAGTTAAGTGTAATCTTGTGCGATATCGCAAGAGGTCACAGTCAGCGTATGTGTTGGGAATGACTCTCATCTACTACCACATCATATTTTAACTCAGTAATGACAGAGTAGTCATTTTTGTGTTGTTTCATGTCAATGAACCATGGCAGTCGGCTTGAGTTGAATCTACTCTAAACGTGAAGCAGTTATAGATGTCCATACACTGATTATTTCCTGAAAGTTTCATTGAAATCCATCCAGTTTCTCATGAGAAATTTTGCTAACAGACAGACTGAGTTGACTTTAAGAGCTGATAGCATAATTTTAAACCAAAAACTTGCACAATCTATTAGTTCTCAAAATATATGTTTGTGATTGGTCTCGGCATCGACCACAGCAAAATTACTAGGAGTCATTGTCATTTTAACATTTTAAGGTCAATTGGCTGTCACAGCCATCTTGAATCAAGTTGATTCCAAATGTTAACAAGAGGTGCAACAAATTATTACTTCCTGCAAGCATCATTAAAATTTGTTCAGTGGTTCCTGAGATATTTTGGTTACAGCCAGCCACACAAACACACCCACATAGACAAGGAAAAACATAATCATCTGCCTTCAGCTTTTGGAAGCAGGCATTAATAATCAATTAGTCAGAAAAGGTTTACATAAAGAGGCCGCACAAACCGCTTAGACATTTTTGAGATTAAACTTGTGATAAGATAATTTTTAAGCCACTTTGGTCTTGGCTTTGCTTGTATTAACCTTTAGCCCATCTCTGCAAACTGATGCCATAAAATGTCGTCTACAACAGGTAAAATAATAATTGTTTGCCACAGAACTCCACTTCAAAAGGACTGAACTATCCCTTTAACGCAGCCCCATAGACTGACACAGATAGATTCAGGTCATTCAAGGGTAACAGTTGCTAAATGTTTTGTTTCGGTGTTGTAAAGGAAGAACTGCGCCGAGCTCTGATGGAGGCCAAGTTCACCACCTTTGGGAAGCTGTGGAAAGCCACCTGCAGCTCAGGTCTTGTAACCCAGTATCATTGCCCATCATCACTAATACCCTTAATGAATGAAAACAAATCCTCCGGGCCACGTTTTTAAAATTTTATGAAAAGCGCTTTTCCTATTGTAAAACATTAATAATCACTGCATTAGATTTATTTGTTTTGCAATAAAATATGGGCGTTTTCTTGGAGTGGCCTCAAACTGCACCTTCATCAAATGATAATAATTTGGGATGGAACTGTGCATCTTAAAGTTTCAATAGTAGATTAAGTGAATGAGAGATCTCCCACCCCTGGGTGCCACGGACACTTGTAGTCACTGTTTCTTTGTACACAGTTAGACTTCCACTCATCTGGGCTTCTGTCTCTCTTCATGTCCTTTTTCTCTTCTTTCTTCTTTCCCAATCAACCCTTTCGATCCTATTTTGTCTGTGCTTTCCAGACCAACTAAAACAACCCAAAGACAACACAACACAAACAAAGGCGTAAAAATCAGGGCGATCTGATACACTCTGTCCCTTCCTGTCCTCCCTGACCCTTGTCTCGCCTCCCTCCACGCTGGAGCTCTCACAGAGTGAATGAATGGCGAGCTGTGTTGAGCTCTGCGCTATGAATACTGAGCTGTGGAGGGGGTGGGGGGGGGTGGTCAGGATCATGTGCTTGTGATTGGACTTGACCATCACCAGTTGAACTCTGAACCCGGCAGAGTTCCTGCCTACACATACAGTAAACATAACACTTGTGTACGGACGTATAGACCAGTTAGAAAGTTGTACAGTACAATACTATTTATTGTTCAAAGGAATGTTTGGTTTGCAAAGACAAAAACTTTTACACAGCGCACAGGACTGTTCATAATTATTTATTATGAATTGTACATTTTAAAATATGGGGTGCTATTTTGTTATTTCTACTGTCCCAAACTGTTGTCGTAAAAGTCACTCGTATACATTTTTGTCAAAATCCATGGTCTCTTCTTATCAAGGAGGTCCGCCAGAGAATGTATTTTTATCAGAAGCTCCACAGTTTTAATGTTAATTTGACTTTTATGATAACGTTTTATTCATGTTTTAGTGAGTCTCTCAACTTCTACCTTCATCTGTTGGTTTGGACTTTTGGCATGTCACAAGAGGAACAAACTTTCAGGGATTGTCAGGATGTGCAGCAAAACTGCTGGCATAGTCCTACAGAACCTCACCGACCTGCACAAGACGAGGTCAGTGAACAAGGCCAGGCTGATTCTGGCAGATCCTGATCATCCACTCCATGGTGAGTTCAGGTTGCTTCCAGGTACCTGCTACAGACTGAAAAACATTCATCCCTGTAGAGATGAGGCTTCTCAACAAGCAGTGATGATTTCTGTTATGTTAATATCTTGTCTAGTGTGGATGTTTTGTGTGCCTACTGACTGTGGAACAAATTGCCCCTTGGGGATAATAAAGATTTTTGAACTTGAATTGAACAGAGGCCTGTTTATTATGATGCAAGACCTTTTATTGAACTTTCTCTTCGTTTAAGCTTGTTCCACTCTCCAGAATGCAATTTTCAATGTTCAACGCTTTGCATTTGTCATAATCTGTTTATCTGTGACACAGTTTAACATTTCACTCTAAGTTACAGCTGGACTGCAGACGGGCCAGTCAAACAAGCACACGCTCACACACTGTGTCTGCAGACACGCTGCTGTAAGTTCTGTATTACTGTTACGCCAACATAAATCTGCAGCTCCTGTGAAAAGATGTCAGATTGATGGTAGAGCACGGCTCTCCCAAACTTCAACCCCCGATTAAATGCAAACCGCTCATGAGCACTGTTGCTGACACGTAACATTAGAAAGACTGTTTTAGCACCTTTTACTGATAATGGAATTAATATTTATTATGATTTGCATGCAACTTATGACATATGTTTTTTCCCCATGAAAAGCAAAGTGAACATTGCAATTTTCTGAGCACAGAACTTGTTTCCATCGTCATTCTCAGAACATGTTTAATGCTGTTCTGTCCAAATACAAAAAGCTCACACCCACAGAAATCTGCAATGCTCCATCAGGGCTTCCTCTTTTAAACAGCTAAAAGAAAGACACTTACACAAGGAATAGATATTGTGTCTCTGATGATCAGAGCGGAGAGACATTTTCTCAACTATTGCCAACCAAAGGCTCATGCATCCAGCTGGTAATAAGATTTAACCAAACTTTTAAATAGTTTTCACCTTATTGTCCCCACCCCCACATCACCACCACCAAACTGACGTCTTTAATAATGGACTCTCTTGCAGATTTTGGAACAAAATGGTGACATAGATAGAGTCTGACCGATGTTTTATTTAATACCAGTGCTGTCACCAGTGTATCTGCTGGGTACAGAAGATTTTAATACACTCTTAAATATGTATTCTTTTATGTTTGGCTCTGCTACTCCCACTTGCTAGGAGTGCTACTAGCATCCAACTATAACTTTTATTGGTGCAGGAATGACTTCTTTCTGACAGGTCATCTTTTATTCAAGAAACTTAACTTGCCATGGCCTTCATGACTAGAACATTTTTCATTTTATATTTTATGACTACAATAAGCTGTCAGAAAACTGAGAACTGTGGCTTTTAAATGAATGCATTAATAATAAAATAAAATAAAAATGTTTTGTTAAATTCTAGATAAAAAGCCAAGCTTGTCCACTGATAGAGATATTTCTTTAAAGTGTGTGCTTTCATACACATTAGATGCTGTTTGACTGGTACATTTATGTGCAAACTTTTTTTTTTTCTTTTTTAAGTGAAAAATATAACTTCTAAATACAAACCAAACTGCTGCAATGACTCTTTCGTAGATGATAGTTTGTCTTTTTTGCATATTGCAGCTCACTGGCAGAGTTTAAAGGGAATGCAGATTTAATGCAATCTGCTCTCCACATCCCAGAATGATGCATGAGATGCTGACCGCTCACAATGAGCTTTAGTTTTACTTGTCCATCTAGACAAGCTGTGGCAGAATTACTGTTCTTCATGGTTTTATAACCTTTTTTTTTTTTTTTCACAGACTGCTAACTAGTATCTACCTTTTCCCCACAGACTCCTGCATTTTCTCACACTGATGTAAAGTCATTGTCAAACCCACCCCCCACCCCCCAAAAAACCTGTCTTCATAGTTTTTTCATTTGGCGTAAAAGTCCCAAGCTGTGGGTTTGGTTTGTTAAGTAGTTTATACTGACATTCTATATTGTTTAAATGGTCCTGCTTTGCAAACTGCAGGCCCAGAAAACTATTCTGAAACCAGCATCCTCAGCTGGAGATGAAAATATTTGCAGTCTAATTTTATCTACAACACTGTTTTAAATCTACTGCAAGTATTGTCAGCTCGACTGATGGCATTGACATCTTACTTTACTACAAATTAGTTGTTTTGTGTGTGTGTGTGTGTGTGTGTGTGTGTGTGTGTGTGTGTGTGTGTGTGTGTGTGTGTGTAAACTAAAGTCTTACTGATGTTACAGCTTTAAAAGCAG
>JARVGQ010000001.1:12024040-12038141 GCA_031762355.1 Hypsolebias martinsi | reverse complement strand
TAAATGCCCCCAGATTATAGTGAGGAAGTGGCAGAACTCCAAAAACATAGTTGTGATGAACTGTGATAATATTTATGTGAAATTACAGTACGGTTAGGTTATTAAAAGAAGGTATTAGATTATTAAAAGCTGTTTTGAACCCAGTCACCCTCCCAACAAAGCCCTTGGAAACATTTATTAATCATTTACAGATTTATTAAACAGTAATTTTGAGTTTAAATGTTTAAACAGCAATGGAATGCGCTGTCGCCCCCTGTGGTCACAGAATTTGGTGCAACACCGGCTTGTCAGAACTGCTGGCTGAAACATCATCATCAGAACCGTGGCCGATCTGAAAAACGCTCATGGACAAATCTCAACACCTTGACATCAAATGCACATGTAATCATGTTTATAAATGTGCCTGTTGGTAGAGGTTTTTTTCTATCAAAAAGGTTTCTGATAAATGGGGCAGTGCTTCTCAGCAGCAGCGACGTGCACTCTGTTCATCTTTCGTACGTCTGTACGAACTTAATCTCACTGTGTTCTGGTACAATGATCATAAAGTTTATTCTGATTCTGATGTCAGAGCAGCTTCACCCTCTCGACACAAGTAGTTTGATTGTGCAGAAGTTTGAGGGCATCGTGACGTTCAGCCGTACGACTCTTTAAGCACTGAATCAGTGAAATGGTGTAGAACTCCTGGACGGAGGTCGAGCGCACGTCGTGCACGGAGGAGTCTGTCTGCTGACCAACAGATCGTTTCGTCTTCGTTTAGGTTTAATGACACTCTAGACTCTGTTGTGTTTTTGAACACACTCTGGTTTTTGCCCGTACCTGTGAAGTTATCACCTGCTGTCATGAAAGAAACTGTCTGTTAGCAAAATATCACATGAGTGACATTAATTTTAATGCAACTATTATTAAGTAAATGATAACATGCACTCTGAATGAAAGCTGGATCAGCGTTCTGCTTTCTTTACTTTGTTGTTCTTGTCCTGCAGGACTTCCAGCTGTGGTGTGACCTCAGGGAGTTTGAGCTGAGGACGGGCTGCAGGTACCTGACCCATCGGGCCCAAGACGACCACTGGACGCATCACGCTCGGGAGAAGGGACTCTGCCTCCCCCCTCACCTCTACTGGGACCCCAACAACGAAGAGGACCTCTGATGAACCAGTTCAGGCTGCCAGATGTTCATGGAACTTGTTTACCAAAGTGTGTAAAAGAAAAACCACAAACGTCAGTTTAATAATATAATATTCCTTTTTATTCCAACTTTTTTAAATATAGTTGTTTGAAAGAGTTTTTAGCATCAGTGGTGACAGAATGAACGATAATGGGGGGGGGGGGGGAATGGAGCACAGATGAAAGTCACACATCAGCATGAACAGAGGAGTCGACTTGCACCATCATCACAGCTGACCTGTGTTTGTTTTAAAGGACCAGAATCCTTTGCGTTCCCTGACTGGGTCCCACGTCCAGCCCTGACATCATTCACAACTTTCCTGACGCCCTGTTGTCTCGTCTCACCTCCTCCTGGTTCTCCTCCTAACTCGTCGTTCACCTGAGCTACAAGGAGTGAAGAGGCTCCTTCTGTTTTCACCATCCTTGTTTTTTTTGTTTTTTTTACCCATGGTGCTTTGCTCTGAGCTGCTCTCTCTGATTTCATCTTAACATCTGGTGCTTCATTCATCCTTCATTTGCTCCTGGGGATCTCAGTTCCTCTGCTAACGTTCAGGCTTCACGGTGGTCTCGCTGACAGAGCAGCACGTGACCCTCTGCTGGTTGTCACCAGGCTCCTGCAGGTGCTGGTTTAGGTTTCAGTGGTGAAGGAAGAGTCGGCGACTCAAAGACAGTTTCTAAACTTCAACATAGCATGCATCTGCACAAATACACAACCAAGCCAACCAGCCTTTAATCACATTTTCTTCTTTAATCACCCTTCTGCAAAAATAATCACGGGACAGGGAGAGGGCGAGCAGGAGGCTTTGCTCAAATCGCTCGTCTGTAGCGTCTCAACGCAGGCGTTTCACCCGATGCACCTGCGGTTCTTAAGATTTGAGCAAAGTCCCCCACTCTCCTCCTCTCAGGTTCCTGGGTGTGATGGAGGGAAGGGAGCAGCGGGGAGAAACTTCAGATTGGTGAGAGGAATAAAACGATGAGAACAAAGCATTTTAGAAGGACAGTGGACGGCTTTAACATCACGCTCTCCTAACAGGAGAAACAGAAGCTGGGGAGGAAGAGGAGGCGAGGAGAAACACGCTTGGTTTACAAGTCGCTCTCTCCATAGAGGGCGCTGGAGAAGGAGATGTAGTCCAGGGCGCCGGCGGGAGCGTCGCCTCCGACGTACCTGGTCATGCGGCTGATGCAGTACTCTGCCTGCTCGGGCGGTAGCTCCCTGCGCAGCTCGTCCACTGTGATGTAGCTCTGTGGGACCGGGGGGGGCGGGGTTATCTCAGGTCTGCCGTAAGGAATCTGTGTGTGTGTGTGTGTGTGTGTGTGTGTGTTTACCTTGTCTGAGGCCAGGATCTTGAAGGAAGCCATGACTTGCTCGGCGGTGTCGGTCTCGGCGGTCTCGCGGGTCATGAAGTCGATGAAGGCCTGGAAGGTCACCACGCCCGTGTTGTTGGGGTCCACCAGGGTCATGATGCGGGCGAACTCAACCTCCCCCTGTTCAGAGGAGCACAGAGCCCACGTCGTCACTGGGAACGTAAAGCAGTCCTCACACGATGTTCACACAGCGACGTGTGAAACGACTTGTCATTCTGAGAAACCATCTCAGTTCAGGAGTTTCTAAAGACGTTTTCTTTTTTTTTGGTCTAAAAATTATTGACTAAATCTCAAAGTAACCTCTGGTAAATATTTTAAAATCCATCAAAGCCCTGGCAGCTGCATCGTCCTTCAGCTTCTAATCAACTGCGATGGTTGCCAACTTTTTCAGTCTTCGATCCACTAAACTAATTTAACAGTTTAGTCAACATTATTCTTTATCGTTTCATGGCTTCAGTTTTTATTCTCTTGCAACAGCCGGGGCTCATTTTTCAACTTCATTTGATTCTGTCACGTTTTCATCTCTTTGAAAATCACCTTGTTGGTGCTAAAATATTATTTTATCTGTGAAACTGTTACCTTGAGTTAAGTCTGTGAAAAATACCAAAGAAAATGGAAGATATTGTTTTGTTCTTGTGACAGGCTGCTCATACATGAGAACCTAAAGATCCAATTTAAACCCGTTTTTGAAGTCGTCTGTGATGCGTCTACGTCACTTCAGCATCACTTTAGTTAATAAAAGTTTTTTTTGTTTTTTTTTTAATGGTCTGATATTGAACTGAAAATAAATTTTAAGAAAAGCTGTTGGGGAGGGGGACTTTTAAAGATCTTACAGTTTGCAGAACTATTGATTAAGATAACAGAAAATAGTGGTTCCCAGCCGTGGTCCTTGAGGAACACCATCCTGCTTGTTTTAGTCATTTCTCTGCTCCAACACACCTGATTCGGTGGTTTACCTCCTTAAGTTTGGCAGAAGCCTGTTAATCACTCTTTCATTCAAATCAGGTGTTGGAGCAGAGGAACAACAAGCAGGGTGGCGTCCCTCAGGGACCAGTGTTGGGAACCACTGGAGCTGCTTGTAAGTAAAATACAAAGAAATGAGGGATGACTCGAGACTATAAAGTGAAAATGTTCAAACCTGGTTGTTGTCTAGTGAAACAAGCCACGCCTAAAACTAAACCCCGCTCGGGGTGCAGATGTTTCACTGACCAGATCGTAGCCCATGGAGATGAGACAGGCGCGGAAGTCGTCGGGGTCCATCATGCCGTTTCTCTTCTGCAAAGAAAATCACATCCACTCGTTTTAACGTTGGAGCTAACTCCACGTGCGAGTGTGGCCGGTTCGCCTCACCCTGTCGAAGTGGTTGAAGGAGGCCCTGAACTCGTTGAGCTGCTCCTGGCTGATGCCCTTGGCGTCGCGGGTCAGGATCTGGTTCTCCACCTCGTTGATGGTTCTGGCGATGGTGGTGAGCAGCTGCTCCCAGCCCACGCGCACGTGCTGCAGGAGTGAAGGACAGAGAGTGAAGCAGAGTGAGGGGGGGGCGTTGAAGCACAGCGGGCACGTGTTGGGGCAGGGGGTGGACTCGCAGCACCTCCATGGTGTAGTTGGTGTGTTTGTTGTCGAAGATCAGGGACTCCTGGCTGAGCTGGTGGTCTCCCTCCAGCTTGTCGATGTTGGACTTGTAGTTGATGATGTTCTGCTCGTACTGCTTCAGGCTGTTCATCTGCTCCTCCAGGGAGCCGGCGATGTCCACGGACACGTGGCTGATCTCCTGCACACAACAAGATTTCATGTTCAGTCTTTTAAAACAGGAGTCCTTCATCTTTTAGGGTTCAGGGACCCCCTCATCAGCCTCGTGTTCATGAAATAATTGTCTTCAGTTTGTCTCTTTAATGCAATGGAAGTATTTGTGTCACATAAATACTGAAGACCTGCTCTTTAATAGTGTTAATACATTTTTTTAACTCTTAAACATGGAGTATTTTTCATTCAAGACACACTTAACATTTTTAATTTCAACTTCCAAAAATGAGAGTTGAGAAAATTAACAGCATCAAAAAGCACTTTAAAACTTAAACTTAAATATATTGATACTTCTTCTAATTATTACAGAAAACTCTTTACATAGAACTGAATGCTGGAATGCAAATAGCGAGCAGGCCAGTGGGGGGGGGGGGGGGGTGATTTTGAATAAAGTGTGATTTCCTGCATTTTGGTGTATTTTAACAAGTTGTTAAAAATCTGTACTTGTAAAAAAAAAAATATATATATATATATTTGTGTCCTGGTCATAATTTCAAACGTCAATATTTACAATAATTTAGGTTAAATTGTAAAATGTGTGCTTTAGATAATAAATTATTTGTACCAATACATTTTTTGTTTATTTTCCTTGAGCATCTTTGCTGAGTGACTAATAAATTTGCGACAAACAGGAACATGTTGGGTGTTGATTTATTCTAAAAGTGTAACCATGTGGCAGACTGCTGGCGTTCACCTCCATCTTGGTTTGAATCCAGGGTCCGATGATGTTGGCCTGAGCAGCAAACTGGCGCCGCAGCCTCTCGTTGGCCTGCTGCCGGGCCACCTCCTCCTGAAGCATTTGGTCTCTGAGGGGCACAAAGTGCTTCACCTGCAGACGCACGAGGAAAGCGTTCATTGAAAGTGACGTTGTGTCTGACACTTGACCTGCTGGTGCATTTAAACACTTGAAAGACGAGTTCTCTTTTACTTTTCCTCACAGATGGTTGCGTGCACTCAGCCGCCTCGGACAGATTGTCCTTGGTAGTTATTCTTATCTGTGAGAATTTGCAGGCTGCAGTTCTCTGTCCCTCTACATGCACGGCACCACTCCTGACCCTTCACTCAGCATGCACTGTACTCATTTATAGCCCGATGACCAAATGCAGAGACGCAGTGTGCGTTTGTGTTTCCTGTTTTTATTACGTCAACTTAGACAAACCAGGAATAAATGATTAAAAGTGAGGTCCACCGCACATTTCTCCTCTGAGACAGTGATTCTGTTTGGACGTGCTCCTTCACTCACAGTGTCCCACTTCGTGCTGATGTCCTGTGGAGACAGGTTGGTGTACGGGTTGATTCCGGACAGTTTGATGCCGTAGGTCTGGGCGATCTTCAGGATCTCGTTGTGGATGCCCAGGGTGGCCATGCGCTCCTTGTCAGCCTCAGGCAGAGTGGCCTTGAACTGGTCGTGAGCTGTGATCAGACTCTGGACCACAGAAAGAAGGTGCGACACTCGATCAACTGTATTTGTCATTTACAGACGTTATAAGAGTAGACTAAAAGAAACCAACAGGTTTATTTGGCAGTTTAACACTCTTCTGAGTGAGCATCTCACTGGGCTGCAGTCACGTGCACTGTTGTAGTGTATTGTGTGTTAAGAGCCCCTGAAAACAGTTCAGGACATTCTGGAGACTCGTGAACGCTGTCCTCAGTCGCAGCTCGTTCAGATGGCACCTTAACGTTGTCTTCTTCTGGGCTGGTTTTCAACAAGAACCCACTGAACTAACGTCTAAATGTTGGACTACCTGGATCTCCTCAATGCTGTGGACAATGAACATGTCCTGCAGGTCCTCCATGGCTCCGTCCATCCAGTTGTTGAAGGGCGCTGCCCTCTTAGCAAACTCCAGGTACAGCTGGTCAATGGTCTCCCACAGTTTCTCCACGCGCTAAAGTCACCCAAACACATGGGAGAGCACGTCAACGTCGAGGGTTTACTCGACAATCTGCACGTTTGTTTGTTGTTGTTTACCTCCAGAGCGTCCCTCCTCTTCTGGGTGAGGGTCCCCAGGTTGTCCCACTGGTCACAGATGCCCTGGCAGCGAGCATTGACGGTGGCAGAGTCGTGGTAGTCCAGCTCACTGGTGGAGACGAAAAACAAACATCACGGCTCTAAACACTAAAATGACAAATGTTAGAATTATAATTCTATTTCATTATGTTTTTTTTCTTCTTTTTAATAAAATAGGTGAGACTGAATGAGTGACTAAAGAGCTGCACGGTGCAGGAGTTGGTCAACAAGAAGGTCGAGTGTTCGACTCCTGAACATGCCTGTTATGTTGAGTGGGAACTCGTCACAGTCTTTCACTGAGTGCTTGTTGCCATGGTGACGCCAAAGACGCTGGAAACAACTCCGACCCTGACACGGAGTCAGCAGGTACCGTATTTTCTGGACTATAAGTCGCACTTTGTTTCAGAGTTTGGTCAGTCCTGCGACGTATAGTCTGAAGCGACTTATAAACGTATTTTTCCCCCCCCCTGTTCATGACTAAATTTTTGACTGACACATTAAATATTTGTTCATGCTGACATGAACCAAAGAGTGAACATTACCATTTGCAGCAGCGACAGGGCCCTCTAAGCTTTTGACAACTATATGTTGTTCCGCTGCCACAAACCCCCAACATTCACTTAGACAATCGAGAAAAACTCAATAAAAAGCCCCCAAAAGTGATGTGGAACGACATCGGTGAATTTACCAGTAACTTTCTTGTCGGACTCGTTGGCTTGTTGGTTTAATTAAGCCTGTTCAGGATCCCATGTATGTTCTGTGTGTTACTGTTCAGATTAAATGTCTGCTCTTGCACTTTATGAAATACACTTCTAAATAAATGTGACTTATACTCAGGAGCGAGTTATAGTCCAGAAAATATGGTCTACAAACTGGACGGAAGTCATTTGTTTGTTGTGTTTCAAACAATCTGTGGTTTTTAACTTGAAGCTCCATTTTTAATGTTTGTATCAAGATGATTATCAGGACTGAGAAATAATCCAGTGAACTGACAAACCATTAGCTGATATCCTATTCCAGATGTGTTAAAAAATAGAATGAGCTCAGTGAGACAAACCGTGCGTTGTGATCACAGCTCGAGTTATGAAACTAAACCTCGTGAAACGCAGAGAACTTCAGAGACTTGAAGAGCTGTGAGAAATCTGCAGTGGTTCAAAGGTTTCTGTTTCATCCTGCTGATTGTTTTTCAGCACCACATGTCACGGCCTCTGAAACGTGCGCTCTGCCGCCACCATCTTACTTCAGCTCCTGGGCGATGGCTGCGATCTGCTCCACTCGGTCCTGGTGAGCAGCGAGGTCGCTCTCGAAAGCCTCGTGCTTCCTCATCAAGGCTCTGATCTCCATCAGAGAAGCCGACTCGTAATCCTTCTGGGACAGAAGCTCCTCTTTACCTGAAACAGATTTCTGATTTAGAAACTGCTCCCATGTGCACAGATGTTGGGACTCCTGGTTTTAAGAACCTCAGGGCTGTCTTCATGTCTGTGGCTGCTTTGTTCACACCGTACCCATAAAATAATGTGATCACTAATGTGCTTGGACCTACTTCACATATTTATTCAACAACAACCAAACCCTTTGCGTTGTTTACCATCGCCTCCTGTTGTCTCTACCTGCAGTCCAGGACTCGTGCATGGCACACTTCTGCTTGAACTTCTCGGCGAGGTGGTCGAGTCTCTCCAGACGGCGGATCTCGGTGAGCAGCCACTCCTCGTAGCCCTTCTCCACCTGCTCCAGACCCTTCCAGGCGTTGGCAATGTCCTAAATTACAACAGGATGATTTGGTTTTGTTGCCATAGAAACAAAAACACATTTAGCATCCTGTTTGAGAACAACAGATCTTCAGTAAAGCTGATTAGTTTTGTGCCAGGAGCTGTCTGCACCAACAGCTGTTGGAATGGTTGTCTTCAGCCCAGGGCTTAATTTGTAAACTGATCGATGCCGTAATGCAAACAGTGGGTCTTCCCCCAGAAAATGTTGAATCGTGCAGATGTGAGTTCCTGCATCTTGGTGTATTTTAACGGGTTGTTAAACATCTACACTTTCCTACATGTGTAAACACTCTGCTTCTGTCAAGCATCCTGGCTGCTACTTTGACAAATTAGCTCCGTTGTTTTGGTACGTGATGTGAATAACACACAAGCATTTCTCTCATTGTATTTGTAATAGATAATCCAGTTTTTATTAATGAACCACTTAAACTGTCGAGATGATTTGCAATGTAGTTGTGCCGTTTAATTATATTTTTTAGTTTTTTAATAAAATTCTGCGATGACTTTGGACTTTTAGGGGCGGAGATTTTTTTTGAGGGCAGAAGCAGAAATGCTTACTTGAAGGAGCTCTTATGTGACATTAAGAATCTCATAAGTGGCTGTTGTGTTTAAAATGAGTGTTTATGTAATTATTTTCTGTTTATGCTTCTATACATCTGGATTAAGTCAAAATCTAAAGTAGTAAAGAAAAGGAAGGAGTGTGAACTTTCTAGATGATGCTGTGCAGCAGCGGCTACTCACCGACACCATCTTGCCCTCGGAGGGCATGAAGGCGGGCCTGTTGCTCAGCCTCAGTTTAGTCTGCAGGGTGTTGAAGTTGATCTCCAGCTGGCATTTCTCCTGCACGCGTGGCGGCTTGTGGACGCGGCGGTAGTCACGGAAGTCTTCCAGCTTCTGCTGCATGGCGCGCATGGTCTGCTCGGCCACGCGGTTCTCCAGCCAGGGGATGGTGCGGCGGATCCACTCGAGCAGCTGCAAAGGTCACGGAACGGCGACAGTTTAAGGTTTGATGTGGGCGTCATATCGATGAAAACTTTAGTCATGCTGCATCCAAAGTAAAAACTGTTGATTTCTCAGCTGGTGTCAAAGTGTTGGGAACGTCTCTGAGAGTTTGTGCTGCAGCTTCTCACCTCACTGGCCAACTTTTCATACTCCTCCATCAGCTTCTCGTTCTCCTGGTTCACTGCCAGCACCTTGCAGATACGGTTAGCTGCTGTCTCCGCCTGAGACGAAGCAGAACGACGTCTTTAACAATATATATGTATCAAAATTCACACGGCTGTTTTCTTCATTTAACATTTGACAAAGTTGTTTAATCCAGTTCTTAATAAATAAAACTAAATCTGACCTGCTCGGCTCCAGCAAAGGCGTGATAAAAGCAGGACACGTAGGTCATGATGGCCTTCTCGTCAGGTTTAGGTGTGTTCACAATATCTGAAGGTTAATAAAAGCAAATATCACTAAAAACAGCTTAGGATGATGAAACTCTAAGAAACATTGTTAAATAACATCAAGTTCTTGTGATACTGAAGCTCTAGTGTACAGCAAACTGTAAAGCTGAAGTCACATTAAAAACTATTCATTCACCCTTGAATTTAACATGAGGTGCTGCATAAATTAAACAGATTTATGAATAGATTAAAACATTTGAAATATTTCAAAATGGCAGCTGCTGAAAACGTGTTCTGATCTCAGAATCATCTGACAGATACTCAACTGGATTTAAAAGTGTGGGTTTTTCAGCCGATCAGTGAATTTCAAAGACAAACAGAACATTGTGACCTGCCCGCTCCCAGTGCTCAGTCTGTCCCAGTATAAATAAGAAGAACAGGTTTCTGCCTCCAGGCTCTGCTTCCCAGCCTCACCCTCAGCGTCGAGCATCTTGGGGATGTCCAGGAACTTCTCAGCTACTTCGAAGGCCGTGTTCAGGTTACCAATGGGGTCATCCTGGAGCCGACACAGAACGGGGGTCAGAACGTCAGACTTCGTACGGTGGCACGTATCTGGGACGGCACAACATGTGGCTCGAGGGCCATTTGCGGTCCTTACAGTGATTCTGTGCGGTCCACAACTGCAGTTTAAGAATGGTATCATCAGGCGTGAGAGGTTGACGCAGACTTTCTGCCAATTCATTGGTAATCCTTTTTTTATATAATGTTTAACAGCAAAACAGATGAAAAACAGCTGGCAGTCGCTAAAACAGATTCATGGAGGGTTGGAAGGAACACAAATGCAGATGATCAACTTGTGTGTCCATGATACCACTTTCTATTCCTTTAAAAACGTCCACGTTCTCCCCATCGATTACCAAATCAACTGAAATTATTTTATTTGAAAACACTTGTTATATTCATCCAAGTTTTATGAATTATTATCCAAAATTCTACTTTTCAGATGGTCAGTGAAGGTTTGTTGTAGGATAAAGGGATTAATTATAGTTGTACTTAATTGAGCTCATTTTGAGAAGATTATTTTCATCTATTTTGCTGCTAAGTCTAAACATTATATTGACAACATGTCACCATTAAATCTAAGGAAGGTCCACATCTGCATCAACCTCTGAAGCCTGTGGGTCAGAACTATACCATTCTTTAATTGCAGTCGTGGGCCGCACACAATCACTTCAAGGGCCGTAAATGGCGCTCGGGCCACACTTTGGACACCCCCTGCCATGCATAATAGACCAGAGAAGAAAAGGAAGGTCACCTTTCTCAGTTTGGAGTAGTCGATGAGGTCAGGTCTGTGTCTGTGGATGAGGGCACACAGGGCCAGGCCGTCCTTCCAGCTGAAGCACGAGGAGGAGAGGAAACAGAAAACACCAGATGATTTCAACAGAACAGTGTCTTCACAGCAGAACACACAACTACTGTTTGATCAAAGGGGTTGCAGTGTCGGGTTGTTGCCACAGGGGGGCGCTGCAGGCCAACCTGATGTGGAAGTTCTGCACATTGACGTTCCTGTAGGGGGCAGTCTTCCTCTGGCACCACAGCAGCAGACCCTCCTTAGCAGAAGTCTCTGCAAACAAGGAGGGACATGGTGAGCTGGAAAATGACCTGTGACGTTGGAGATGATGTTGAAAAGAAGAAACGCAGTCAAGGAGGAGCAAAGGTGAGACTAAACAGAAATAAACTGAACAGTTTTTAAACGTGTTCAAATCTAAATCCTGTAAAAATGTGGGAATGTTAAATGTTTGAACTGGTCATAATAAAATACACGGCTCTGCAGTGGTGGAGCAAACAGGTGAAACCAGCAGGTAAAGGAGGACTTCACTGAGGAACAGGTAGAACATGGTCTGATCAAACCATGAGTTTACAGCTAACGACATGAAGGTTGAGTGAAAACAGCCTGAGGAGCAGAGCTCACACTGAGCATGAACCTTCTAGATCTTCTTCCAGGTGGAATGATTTTTAATATAAACGATACATACAGGCTCAAATCAACACATTCACCCACGTTTTAAAAAATACTGCTGACAGTTGTTGAAGTGTGAAGAGGACCAGGCTGGTCTGGTTTGTGTCAGTACGATCGACTGCTGCAGCTGGACCATTTATTTGTTTCAGCCACATTGTACAAGAGTTTGTTTGACTGGGGTGTGATCATGACTCGAACAAAAAGAAAAGTCCTTGGAAGCAGTGAAGATCTGCGTAAGAAGGTTGGTGTCGATCATCATGTACGACAGGACAAACCCAGAAAGTGAATAAATAAATAAAGCGACTGAACACCGTCTACGTTCTGTAGTCTTCAGGTTTTCTTCTATTCTTCAACAGAATGCAAGTCCAGTTGCTTTGTTTCTTAAAACCCTTTTGGACCAATGTGAGGAGGAGAGCGCGTTCTGGAACAACCAGGCCTGCTATGAACTGGGAAACGCTGGAACACCAGTATCACCAGAAAACAGCTTCTACCCTGAAGCTGTTAGACTCATGAACATCTAACCAGGATAATCACTGTGAAGAATGACATCATGTTGCTGCTGATCTGTTTCATGTTGCTGCTGATGTGTTTCATGTTGCTGCTGATCTGTTTCATGTTGCTGCCAATCTGTTTGATTCATGCTGCTGTGTTCATTCGTGCTCATCTGCTCATACAGACTCATGTTCGTGCAGCTGTTCGAAGTATGCTATTAGTGCCAAGTGTATTTTTAGTTGATGTTTTTCTTAGTTCATATCTTAGATGTTACTACTGTTTCTCTTTTACATTTTATTGGATGTAACTGGGACCCTGTGTACATAATCTCATTTCATCACATGTACCACATGTGGTGCAACTGACAATAAAGACTCTCTGACTCTGACTCTGAAATATTTTCCACATGTTCATGTCATCACATATGAAAAATCATGATAAACTCATTTTATTTTTGCTATCTATGTCTTTGTAATGGTCTCTACATAGAATAGGGGAGCGGTGGTGAAACGGTTAGAGAAGGTGGGCATGTGATTGGAAGGTCACTGGTTCAACTTCCCAGAACAACAATATCAAAATGTGGGTGGAATAGTTGAAACACCCACACCTGCCTCCACTCTGGCCCTTGAGCAAAGCCCTTAACCACCACCAGCTACTCCCCCAGGTTCCCTAGATAGCAGCTGTCTGCTCCACACAGAAGGATGTGGTAGCTCAGTGGTCTGTGGTTGCATCAGGAAGGGCATCTGGCATAAAAAAACATCTGCCAAGTCTTCATGAGAGTTAGTTGCCTGTGGCGACCCCTGAAGAAGGGAGCAACCGAAAGAAGAAAAAATAAAATAAAAAGATCTGTACATAGAATTAACTTCACTGCAAAAGTGGATCTAAAAAGAAAATGTTCTTATAAATATTATCTTGAAAGGTCACAAAACAAGCTAAATTCTAAATAAAATAAAAAAAAAATCTTAAATATGCAGTTTAATTAGAAAAACCCTAAAATGAACAGTTTTCTCCTGCAAAAAAACTATTTTAGCATTTCAGGTTATTGAATTTATTTTTTTGGGATATTATAGTCAATATAATCAGCTTGTTGAGAAATTGTGTGTGTTGCATTGACTTGGACATTTTCTTCTGAGTCCTGGACTGCTTGCCTGACTGCACCTTTAGATTTACCAAGGAGTACACAAGGAGTACACAAGGAGTACACAAGGAGTACACAAGAAGAAAACCCGGACATCACCTGTGGACAGCGTCCAGTGCCAGGACAAAGGACTAACACAGAGACACAGACCATATACAGTGACTAATGAGACAAAACACCTGTGAGGACACACAGCTGAAACATATCAGGGGAAATGATAAACTGGGAAACCAGGGAGTGCAGGAACAGAGACACGACACCAGACAGAGGCATACACTAGGACAACACAAACCCTATAGAGAACAGAAAATGAGGATAACAACATAAGATGGGGCTAGACACCAGGAAATAGACAACTCTTACAGCCAGCAGCTCATGGGCTGGACATCCAGCAATTAAAGTCATTATGTAAATAAACCCAATATCACAATGACCTGTTACATTTTAATTTAGTTTATTCTGTTGTATTTAATCACAAATGCAATAAATGTAACCCAAAACCAAAGCCCAACCCCAGAACTGCCCCTCCAAATTTCTTATTTATTTATTTATTTATTTATTTATTTATTTATTTATTTATTTATTTATTTTTATTTTTTTAATGACGTAATTTGTTAGCTGGATTGAAGTCACCCATGGGTTGGAAGTGGCCCGAGGGCCGCCAGTTTAATAACCCTGCTTTAAACCTTAATAAATCAGCAAGTTGTCTATATGGACATTTAGTTTTTAAAAAGTTTATCATTTATCACATAAAAAAAAAAAAACCACATACAGCCCTTCAGATTTGAAAGCTTAAAAGCACACATGGGATTATTAGGTTGCTTTCAAGGTTTCAGTCTCCACTGTGGCTAATAATGCTAATTTGTCCAAAACACAAATTCATTCATTCAACCTTTATTTATACAGGCTAGCCTCGTTGAGCCACGGGGACTCATTTACAAGAGGGACCTG
>JARVGQ010000001.1:12009917-12021797 GCA_031762355.1 Hypsolebias martinsi | reverse complement strand
CCTACTGTAAGTACCAGGTACATACACTGAGTACAGGGTATATGTACCTCCTACTGTAAGTACCAGGTACATACACTGAGTACAGGGTATATGTACCTCCTACTGTAAGTACCAGGTACATACACTAAGTACAGGGTATATTGACACTTAATTATACCTGTACAGCTTGATATGTACCTGTAAATACAAACCCAGTAAGTACCAATAACTGTGTACCCTATAAGTACCCCTGAGTACTTGTACAAGGTATGTACCCTGTAAAAATGAGGCTGTATTATGTACTTCCACAGAGCACTAACCCTCTAGTACAAAGTATTACAGATGGAGCTTCACTGTGCACAAAGGACAACAATGAAGGATTCAACCTTGATTAGTTAATTAATTAACTGGTCTGAGAACGATTCACATCCCCTGATCCCACTCAGCACTCGAGTAGAACCAAAGTTTAGAAAAATGGATCAGATTTTTTTTAATGTGGTGTTTTGTACACTTATTTTAACAAACTGTTAAAAAAGGCCGAGACCTAAAGCCTGTATCGCTGCAACCGCTGGTGACAAATTAGAAAAACAAAATAATGAGAAAATGAACACATTTTACTTGACTTTCTTACTTACAAAACTTTTGCATATAAATGTAATTAATTTACAACATTTCTGCAATATTTCTGCAAATTAGGCAACATTTTTTAGTTGCTATAATATCTTATTTTATCTCTTAGTTTGGTTTAAGTTATCCTCTTTATTTGTCCTCAGTCAGTCACACATTTGAAAGGTGTGACGACTGATGAAACTAAACATTCTCATGTTTGTTTTACTGTATATTTTTAACATTTGACTCACTATACATTTGAAGACTCGACAGGTTTCATACACGTGCGAGGACGATGTAACTACTTTGAACAAAACATTTGCAAATCTTCACTCAAAGTTCCAGTGATCCGAGAACAAGGCCCTGGGGCTCACCTGGAAACTGAGAAACATTTCAAATGTTTCAAAACATTTTAGAAACTCCCATTCAGAAACATTCACATTTTCTCATCAACAGCTGTAGCCCAATAAGACACATAGGACAACTCCAGACTAAAAAAAACTTAATCATTAGCGTTCTATTTGTAGTCTCACTGAAGACAGAGCTGTCTGTGGTCTGTTCATAATAATAATATAATAATAATAATAATAATAATAATAATTACGGTACAGTAGTCCGTCACTACGGTTCGACTTTCGCGGACTGGCTCTTTCACGGTTTTTCAAAGTAAGAGTAAACATCACACACAACTGGCAGACTGATGAATGAGCAGCATGGATTGTTTATTTAAAATAAATTATTTTTAATTATTTAGCACCTGCTAAATCATTAGGTGCAGGAGAAGCTCCCTCTGCAGCCTGTCATGATCTCCACTCTCTGCCACCCACACATTTCTGCACGTGCTGCATCAGCTGCGTGAATGGTTAACCCTTTGCTGTCTGTTGCACCTCTCTTCTACAATTTTAAACTACTACTTATTACTGCTACTATTTGTACTCCTATAGCTACTTTACAGTTTTTCACTTATTGCAGGGGGCAGGGTACAGAACCCCCATGATAAACGAGGGACTATACTGTACATGCAAACACGTTGCATCTAACATGTTGCAGCATGTTTTACAAAGAACATAAATAATAACCACAGAGCAAGCAGCAACATGACCTTCAGGATTAAAAAAAACAAAAGCAGTGACTTTTCCAGAATTATTCATTTGATGCTACAGTGCCAGGAGTATTAGCTTAGAAAACAGTGTAGAATGAAGCTGTTGCGTTTCTGAGACGACATTATAAAATGACAGCAACCCTCTTTGAGATGGGCCGCCATCAAATTAGCTGATAAATCAGTTTTATTGTGAAAAATTTCCTCAGATTCTTCAAAATCTGGGAGAATTAGTCAAGGGATTTTTACAGCAAGTAAGTTATTGATTAGAAAGTTCATGCTCAGTAATCCAGGTGTCAAATCTGATAACTCTCAACCAGGTCATCTGACAAGATCCAGATGTCCAGATGACCTGATTGAGAGTTATCAGATAAGTTATTGATAACTTCATAGAGCACCATAATGAATAACACTGATCAATATTTTCAGTTTCTTGGATGTTTCCTTGACTGTAACTCAACAGCTGTATTCATATCATTGATTTAGTTAACCAAACAATATTTATTCATCACTTTACAGTTACTAATGCTCGTGTGTAAAATCAGGCACCACGCCACAAAAACATTCAGAAATACTTCTGGTATTCAAGGTCAGCGTTTAACTCCACTGTTTTGATTCTTTACACCAGCCTTTTTATTGTCTTTTAATAGAAACACATTATAAATGTGTTTACTGGTGTTTTATATTATCCTCTTACGAAATGAATTGAGCTCATTTTTTTACATCCTTCAAATCTTTAGATGTGTTCACAACATTTTACTGCTCCTATCACCTTTTGTTCTGGTTCAGCTTCTTTCAGCTTCCTTGTGCAAATTAAAAAAAAATTATTTCAACTGCGTTCAGCTACTTTGAGCTGTTTTTTTCAGCTGTTTTGTGATCCTTTCATATTCTTTCTGCTAACTACATTTTTGTGCTTCTTCTAACTTCCTTGTGCTAATTTTAGCTTCTTATGCTCCTTTCAGCTTATTTCTGCACATTTCAGCTTTTTCTGGTATTTCAGCTACTTACCAGTAGCTGTTTTATGCTAATTTAAGCTTTTCAGCTAATTCCACATTTGTTGCAGTCATTTCAACTAGTTTCAGTCTAATTCAGCAAAAATATGCTCGCTCCACTTCCTTTGGTGATTTAAACTTCTGATTTTTAGCTGCTTTTCAGCAGGTTTTTTTGTGTTTATTTCAGCTCTTTTCACACAACTTCCCCTTCTTTGTGCTAATTTCTTCTTCTTTCAGCCTAACTGGGCAAACATGTTCTTTCTGCTTTCTTCTGCTATTTGAAGCTTGTTCTAACTTTTCAGCTAACTTTTTAGCATGTTTAAGTCATTTCAGTTGTTTTCAGATAAATTCAAGTTTTTCATGCTAATTTTTGCTACTTTCAGCTTAATTAACTTCTTGACTGTAATTTCGGCTTGTTATTCTCCTTTCAGCTTTTTTCTGCTAGTTTCAGCTTTATCTGCTATTTCAGCTACTAGTTAGCTATTTTCGCGCTAATTGAAGCCTTTTCAGCTAATTCTACATTTTTAGCTCATTTCAGCTCTTTCTAATTCCTTCTGGTAATTTAAAATTCCTTCTGCCTTTTCAGCTACTTTTCAGCTTTTTTGGTTACTAATTCAAGTTTTTTTTTTTAAGCTGATTTCCTGCTAATTTCTTCTAATTTATACCTAATTCAGCAAAAATATGTTCTTCCTGCTTTCTTCTGCTACGTGACTTGTTCTTTCATTTCAAATACCATTCAGCGTGTTTTCAGCTAATTTCAGCTGTTTTTCAGCAAGTTCTTCAGCAATACGCATTCGCACTGCACTTTTGCAGGAAATGCAGTTTCTTCAGCTGTATTTCAAAGAGCCAGGAGTAGGCATGAATCTAGACCACAATGCACTGCAAACACTAACTCTGAGTATGCACATGATTATCCGTAAAAATAAATAAATAAATAAAAAATCAATGTATAGGCAGGTTGGATAAAAGCAAACTCAATGCGTGACCTACGTTTATTAAGCTAAAGAAGACCAACAGGCAGCGTGAGGAGTAAAGATGGATGACTTACCCTCTGCACCAATAGACACCAGTTTGACCCCCTTGCTGCAGATGAAGTCCAGAGCTTTATTCACGTTGGCAATCTTGTGGAAACGCATCTTCCCTTTGTCAGGTTTGGGCAGCCTTTCACCTGCAGAACGGAAGTAACAGAACTTTAATCAAGAACAATTAAAGCATGAGAAGATTATTATTCCACTCTGTTCTTGGAATAATCAACAGAAAACAGAATAAATCACTTGCTCATCAGTAAATTTAAGGCGTGTAAGAAATTAAAATGTCATTTATTTTATAGCGAATGTAATTTTGTGGAGTAATTGTCCCGCCCACTGATAAACAAGTGTCCATCGTGCAGTAAGCCTGAGTAAATAAACGGCAGACGTGTCAGAGTGTGAGATCCACCTGATATGACCTCCAGCAGCAGCATGAGCTTGAGGCCATTTCTGAAGTCCTCTTCAATGTTCTCGATCTGCGTCCCGGCTTTCCTCAAGTGGGAGTTGCACCAAGCTGTGAAGGTCTGACAGGGAAACAGAGTGAAGTTACAGAGACGCCCATCCAGCACCAACTCTACAACAGTGAGCTGTTTCTGTAGCTGCTGCACAAGATCTAAACCAACATGCACAGCTCCATGAGTTCAGACCGAGACGAAGGCAGAGCCTCAACTTCATCATCTTCAGGTGAGAGGACTCAGCCATGAACTAACTCTGAACAGTTACTTTATTGTACTCATGAAGGGAGAGTTTCTGGTTGTAACATTCACCAGAATAATATAATACACATGAACTCAATAAGTTTTAGAACAAGAGGTTGGAGTAATTTCCACCGTCACCACAGATGTTCTGTGTGGTGAAGATGTTGGTGAACGCAGATCACTGATGAACATGTCTTACCAGCTTCACCGACGTGGAGAAAGTCATTCTCAGTAAGAGTTGTCGACCACGCTTGTAGAGTGAGATACATTTTCAAGAATCTACAAATGATTTATCTTTATTCTTTATGTTGCAGCAATATGTAGCAAAATGTCCCTGTTGAATACATGAAATCTGATCCATGTCAAAAGCACAATATTCAAAGAGAACAGTTTTATGACCAGTCATGTTCCTTGGGGGGGGGGGGGACTACCCCACCCTCCCCACAAAAGTCAGTCTTTTAGAGGTATCACTAAGAAATGTTCATTCACTGATAGTGAAAATAGGAAGATGGAGTCCATGGGACCAAAAATAGTTCAACCTGCCATGTCTGGGGTCATTTTGTTCAGCACGACCCCCCATGTGTGAATTTCAAGTTGTTGTTTTTTTGTAACTTCTGACTTACTGTATCAAGACAATTCACATAAAAAAACATACAATCCATGTAGGAACTTTACTGTACTTTTACTGTGAAAACCACAAAATTCATAATGAATTGTTTTTACAACTTAGAATGTAAAAATAAATGGTAATATGCATATACATGTGTACAAATTTAGCAGACAACAAAGTTATCTACACCATTTGTATTGAAATGCAGCCATTTTCTGATAAAATATCATGTATAACTTGTGCCGCTTTTAAAAACATTTTCTGTCCATCACGTCCTGTTTCTGTGTCCTGCTCTGATCACTCTGCTCCAAAACCTGCATCTGAAATCTGTCTTTTGTCGCTGTTGTAGCTGGAAGGGGCTCAGACAAAATGTGGTTCTGCTTCCATTGACCCTGGACACTTGGCCGGGACACGGACATGTCAATCAAAACTTTTATACAAACCTTCCATGTCCATGTCAGTTCATTTATTTTTTAGATTATTTTCTTGTTGGTGGTACTGCAGATGGTCCAGACTGGTTCTGCTGGAGGTTTCTTCCTGTTAAAAGGGAGTCTTTCCTTTCCACTGTTGCCTTTGTGCTTGCTCAAAATGAGAGACTGTGCTATGTGAGTGTGCTGCTTATGGGACTGAGTTTGTTGCAGCTCCTCAGACTGAAGGAGTCTTTTGGATGAAAGACAGACCTTTGAAACAGAAAGAAACCGTTTAACCTGGATTACTGAGCATGAACTTTGACGTTGAACCTAATCCTGTCTCACAGATCAGTCAGGTCATTGATTTAGTTTTTCTCACCTGCATCAAAATCATCTGAGAGCACGCCGGGTAATGAAGTTCTGTCAAACTCAGAACAAAGGGACTATTTACTTGTTTTAGATCATTTATTATTTTTAAATTGAAAGTGACAACCTTCCATGAAATTTTGTGATTGAATGTGTTAAAGTATTTTGTTCTGACATTAATCATAAGTAGGTTCTGCATCTTTTAAAAGTCACACATGCTACGTAAGAAACAAGCGGTTAAATTGGCGATGGGCGTAATGAGATGAATACAAACGTTGGCGTAAAAGAATTTCAGTGCTTGCCTCTGTTTTGTCTGGAAAAATGCCTGATGGCAGGTCAAGGACAATTTAAATGGTTTTATACGACCATTCAATCAGTCATTCACTGACTGGACTTGTCCAAAGAGTTAACGGTGTTTGGCTCAAATGTGAAAGCAGGACATCATTTTAAACTGAAGAGGAAACAGTAAGTGTGTGCAGAGCCTAACGCTGCTGGGTCTGGAAGGTGTGGGGGTGTAGAAGCAGAACGAGTACTCGATCTGAACCAGAGACGATGGTGTGGGTGGAGGGAGGGCCACAGCTTGTATTAATCAGCACTGACAGACCTTGCTGCAGAGGAGAATTGATCCCTCTCTGAGCACAGCCTGCATTAAACTGTAAATGTTCTATACTGTGCAGTGTGTGGGCGTTTGTTAAAAGCTACTTGCAGTTCTCTGCCTCACATCTGCATCTTCAGGACATGGAAATAATGACAACTGGAGCAGAGCTGGCATTAGAGAAGGAGAACAGATACATACTGACGGGAGGGAGACAAGTTACTTTGGGGTGGGGGGTGGAGAGTATTAGAACTATGGAAAAGTGCTCAGTGCAGGAAGAAGACAACAAGTTGCTCATCTCTGCATGAGCTTCAGAGCTGGCATCAACAATCAGTTGACTAACCTTTCATTTCCTCACTGGCATAATGTTTTATTAAAGCATAAATACATCATGGTTCCTCGTTCCTTTGTCTCCTCTGGGCTTTTTTCTGCTTTAGCAGTCAAAGTAACTCAAACTGGCAAATTACGGCAGATTAATATAAACTGAACAAAACTATGAACACTTTTGTTTTTGCTCCCATTTTTCATGAGCTCTAAGAGTTTATCTCTCAAATATTGTTCACTAATTTGTGTAAATCTGTGTTAGTGAGCACTTCTCACAAACAAAGTTGTCTCAGGACACTGAACAGAAACATGCCGTATTTTCCAGCGTATAAGTCGCTCTGGAGTACAAGTTGCATGAGTCAAAAAATCATCATGAAGAGTAAAAAAAATCATATATAAGTCGCTTCAGCGTATAAGTCACATTTATTATGCGTCACTGCTGACCCGTTGCGTTTACGCAGCGTTTATTTAATGGCCAAAACAGCTTCATTTTGCATGGATGGTGCGGTGCCATCCATCCATCCATCCATCCATCCATCCATCCATCCATCCACCGTGGCCGGAGCTGCTCGCTCTCCAGCCTTTCTCCACCTGCACCAGCTGAGTGAAGCGAGCATGCACAGGAGGACTCACTGTTGCAGTTCTTCCAAATTTAAATGGTCAGTCAAAGATTGCCTTATGAATATGGGAAAAAAAATGTATAAGTCGCTTTGGCATATAAGTCGCAGAAGTGACCAAAAAAAACCTGTGACTTATACGCCGGGAAATACGAGGACTTTCTCTAGAACTTTCTTCTAACCCTTAGATAGAGCTATCTAAGGAATAATCCATGCCCTCACAGGTGTGGCATGTCACGATGATGATTAGACAGCATGATTGTTGCACAGGTGTGCCTTAGGATGACCACAATAAAAGGCCACTCTAAAATGTGCAGTTTTGTCACAGCACAGTGCCACAGATGTTAAGTTTTGAGGGAGTGTGTAACTGGCATGCTGACAACGTAGAGATGGACATATCACTTTGATGAAGCTCAATAAAAAATAAAGTTTAATGCTGAATCAGCTGACGAGCTGATGTCTGGTCTGAGCAGGGCCGAGCCCGAAATGCACGACCGCCGTCTCAAAACTATTCCACTCTAAGGTTTTATCAAGGTTTATCTAAAAACTACTAATTGTTACATCGTCATTAACGTTACATACAATTTCATGGTTGTTTGCAAGTGCAGCAGCAGCTAACTGTAGCACTTCCAGCAGGGGTGTCATAATATTTCTGCTGGAGTGAGTTTCTTATACGAGTTGCTCTGAAAGTTTTGAAGCTGGAAACATGTTAAAGTGGCAGCAATCAACCTTTGTCTAGGCCTCTGAGTTGTCATTGGTTCATCAGTCTAGCCAGAAATAAACTTTCCTTAAAATAAACTTTTAAACAAAATGAAACTTTTGGGTTTAACGTTTGATTTATAAAACTTGGAGGTCTTACTGATCTTTTTGATGCACATTAGTCAATTCCTTCTAGTTGGCGTTTTAGAGGTTTTCAGGCAATGACATTAATTTGAAACAAGGAAAATACCAAATTACATTTTATAATGATTTTTTTATTCAACCTTTATTTATACAGGCTAGCCTCGTTGAGCCACGGGGACTCATTTACAAGAGGGACCTGTCTCACTCACACCTAGGGTCAATTTAGAGTTACCAATCAGCCTAACATGCATGTTTTTGGAAAGTTTATTTTGAAAAGTTGGCAGAAAGAAAGGATCACTCCAGCTAAACTGGTTCACAGCTAATGTTACAAGTACTACTTGAGTAAAATGTGAAACTGTTTTCTGCTCATTTGAAGTGCACTGTCACTGATGTAAAAACTGACGCGACCCTACTAAACGTCACATTTTGAAGGTTAAAGAGAGAGTTGTAGCGAGGGTCCTGGCAGGACTGGAATGCCCAGGCTGGGGTGTCATTTGATGTAAAGGTCTCTGGAGGAGGAGAGGCCGCCTGTCCTGCGAGCCAGGGTCCTAGCAGGTGCTCATCTCCTTCGCCACACATGACCAAATTTAGACAGACTGCTAATCCAGCCCAGACCCCCCAGGCCAGAGTGGTGAGGAGATGAGGAGATGTTTGAAGGAGGGGGCAGCGAGATGAAGGAGCAAGGAGGAGGTGGTAGGGGGTAAGAAGCAGAGGCTAAATTGGGTTGGCATGAGACACCACTGGACAGCTGAGAAGGCGAGATTCCTGGGGTGAACTGTAAAAGTACAAGACAGAAAGGAATGGAGGAAGAAAAGACCACGTAAAGAATGGGTTTGAAAATAAGATATGAGAGAACCTGACAAAATGTGGAAACAAATACCATCAGTACGAGTGGTTAGGAGCCAAGAGCTGTCATAAAGACAAGTCAAAGATAGTTGAAGATGAGTAAATCAATAAATGTCTGCACTACTTACAAAAATAAACCAGAGTACTCATCTAACATTATCCTGTGTGAGACCAAAACCAGCATTTCTATTCTTAATCTGTAATGCTGTCTCAACCCAAGCCTGTGGTGGTCTTCACAGGCATGAGGTCACCGTGCACCACACACACACACACACACACACACCACAGTCTCCCCGTGTGTCCCACCTGTCAGTTTGGCTGGTCTCAGCTCGGCTGTGGCCTTTTCTTTTTTCTTGACAGCTCCTTCTTGTAGCATGAGGTCACAGCTGAACGCCTGACATAACTAGAGGACCCTGAGTGGAACTGGTGACCCTCATTACAGCTGACACACTGGTACACACACTCCTCTACCAACACACACACTCCTGTTCTCACAAGTGCTCTCAATATTGCAGCTGTCGCTCAGCTGTCCATCAAAGAGCTGACGTAACCACGGTGACGCTGCTGACGTCACAGGAAGCCCGTCTGATCATGCAGGAAGTCAAATAACCAACGCTACCTGCAGACGGTTCTCACCTTCATTTTGGTCATTTTAAATGTTTTATAATGTGCATACCAAAAATATAGTTGCATATCTCTTTTGCTGCACTGGTTGCCTCCTACAAAGACCATTAAAATAAAAAAATTACATAAGACATGATCAATTTGTAACTCTTCGTTTCTGCTGCTTAGAATTAAACAATATTAACACAAAAAGATGTGTATATGTACACCCAAGATGTATGTATGCAAAGGTGTGTCTCCCTTTAAGTTTAATTTTTTTTTCCAAAACCTTCACAATGTTCTCTTCATGAGTGTCAATTTCAAGTGTCTGTACGTATTTTATAAATACTGTATCAGCATATTTTAACTCTACACAGGATTATAGGAATAAAAACAAGGTTTTAGCTTTTTGTAAGCACCAAGTTTGTATTAGGAATCATATTGTGAAGTAACTGTACTGTGATAAATGTAATTCAATAAACAAACGTGATTAAAAAAATAAATAAATAAACATATTCATGATGACATGAGTTGAAATCTTTAAAATATAATCCCTTTGAATGAAACTGTCATTTTCTGGCCAAAATCCTTTTCATTATAAGTGAAAGAGTCATGATCACTTTTTGCCAGTGAGTCCTATTTTAGGGCCATTTACAGGCAGTCAGCTGTTGGTCTGGCAATTTTTTAAAAAAGGGCAATATTTGAGGTATCCTACTTAGATATCTTTACACATTTTGGAACAGAAAGTTATATTGTGTTTTTTCCATACCAAGAAGCTCTGGAAATGAACTTTGGAAAGTTCTGAAGAATTCACTGCAGGAACAAACATGCACTGTGTTAAACTTCAGAAAAGAGTAAGTAGATGAATAAATTCACCATTTTTTAATTTTGTTCTACAAATCCACAATCTGGGCAGCACGGTGGCTCAGTTGGTAGAGCTGTCGCCACTCAGTGAGAAGATTGCCGGATCAAATCCCAGCCTGGGACCTTTCTGGGTGGAGTTTGCATGTTCTCTCTGTGCATGTGTGGGTTTTCTCCAGTTTCCTCCCACAGACCAACAACATGCATGTTAGACTGATGGTGACGCTGAATTATCCCTAGGTGAGAGAGAGAATGGTTGTTTGGTTTGTCTCTATGTGTCCCTGTGATGGACTGGAGACATGTCCAGGTGTCCCTGTGATGGACTGAAGACATGTCCAGGTGTCCCTGTGATGGACTGAAGACGTGTCCAGGTGTTCCTGTGATGGACTGTCCAGGTGTCCCCCGCCTCTCGCACAGTGACTGCTGGACAAGGGCACCAGTGACCCCTGTGACCCAAAAAGAAAGAAGCAGGTAAAAATGATAGATGGATAAATGGATGGATGGATAAATGGATGGGTGGATGGATGGATAAATGGATGGATAAATGGATGGATGGATAAATGGATAGATGGATAAATGGATGGATGGATAATTGGATGGATGGATGGATGGATAAATGGATGGAAGGATGGATAAATGAATGGATGGATAAATGGATGGATGGATGGATAAATGGATGGATGGATGGATGGATAAATGGATGGATAAATGGATAGATGGATAAATGGATGGATAAATGGATAAATGGATGGATGGATGGATGGATAAATGGATGGATGGATGGATAAATGGATAGATGGATAAATGGATGGATGGATGGATAGATGGATAAATGGATGGATGGATAAATGATGGATAAATGGATGGATGGATAATTGGATGGATGGATGGATAAATGGATGGATGGACAGATAAATGGATAGATGGATAAATGGATGGATGGATAAATGAATGGATAAATGGATGGATGGATAATTGGATGGATAAATGGATGGATGGATAATTGGATGGATGGAGGATAAATGGATGGATGGATAAATGGATGGATGGATGGATAAATGAATGGATGGATAAATGGATAGATCGATAAATGGATGGATGGATAAAAGGATGGATGGATAAGTAGATAGATGGATAAATGGATGGATGGCTAAATGGATGGATGGATGGATGGATAAATGAATGGATGGATAAATGGATAGATGGATAAATGGATGGATGGATAAATGGATGGATGGATAAGTGGATAGATGGATAAATGGATAGATGGCTAAATGGATGGATGGATGGATGGATAAATGAATGGATGGATAAATGGATCGATGGATAAATGGATGGATGGATAAATGGATGGATGGATAATTGGATAGATGGATAAATGGATGTATAAATAAATGGAT
>JARVGQ010000001.1:11992462-12004604 GCA_031762355.1 Hypsolebias martinsi | reverse complement strand
ATAGTTTTCATTTGATACTATTTCTATCTTAATGTGATTCTTGACCTGCCATTGTGTATCTGTTCCTACCAAACCCAATCGATTGAAGCAGATGGCCACTTGTCCTGAGCCTGGTTCTGCTAAAGGATTCTTCCTCATGAGGGAGTTTTTCCTTTCCACTGTCGCCTTCATGCTTGCTCAAGATGAGAGTTCTGTGACTCCTCAGATAAAGTCTTATATTATTATTTTTATTTATGAATGTTTCTGTTCAGTGCCCTGAGATGACGTCTGTTGTGACTTGGTGCTGTATAAATAAACTGCATTGAAGTGAAATAATGTTGGTGTGCTTGTTGCACTGTGCTGCCAACAAATAGACAAACAGGACGCAGTCATTCCTCCACTCCTGCTGAGCAGAGAATGACCAGCTCCAGCCTGCAGCAGTCCTGTCTCATCAGACACAACCATCTGTCTGCACTGTTACAATCACTGCTACAGCCTCGTGGAGGGGGATACATGGTGTCCGGCTCTGCTCCGTGATGCTGGCCTGCAATGTGCTCCAGTCAGAGCCACATGTTTCCAGTCTGCTGCAGATAATGCCGACCACAAACAGCAGCCAAGCAGCCACCCTCCCTGTACAGGGTCTGTGTGACGTGCTGGCAAACCAAAGTGCAAGAACACAGGCGCCTCTGTTCAAATGAAAAGCTGCAACAACAGATGCAACTGTAATTCAGATTTTAAAAAATGGATTTTACAAAGAAAGGCATCAGATGTTTGTCAGTGGACTGAAACTGGATCATGGGGGGGGGGGGGGGAAATGAAAGATGGTTGTCTTGAATTTTTAATTTTACTATATCATATTGAATGTAGAAATGTTGTTTTTAGCTGTACTGCCCTTATGTTCTCACAAAGAGCATTGTTTTCTTGAATTGTTCACTGTAATGCAACGTTTTAGCTCTTTGCTCTTCCACGTCTGAACTGACGGACATGGTGAGCTTCATGGTGGAGGTCACAGGTGAGTGTCCAGGTTCACTGCTCGCACAGTGCTGAATCTCCATCCTGGACAGATAAACTGATACAAGCTGCTGGGGTGGGGGTGGGGGGGCTTTATGAGCACACGTTGGGTCTGACAGCAGTGATTGGTTCAAGGTAGGAGGAGGGTTGAGTCTAATTTCAGTACTTCTTTCTCTGAGAGGCAGATCTAGGGTCAGCTGAATCATCCCAACAGAAAGCTTGACCATGAAGATCTGTGTGTGAAATTGATCTACGGCTGTATATAGCAACATGCAACCCAGCCATATTTCACAGCTTTTATTTTGCCAAAAGACATCGTCACAGAAATGACCTTGTGGTTCTACTTTAGCCTCTGCTAGAGAAATACTGTATATATATTTAAAAAAAAAAAAAGGTTATTTAATGAATCTTGAATGATTCTAGGGTCATTCAAGATGTCCCTGCGTTGGCTTCTTCTGAAATATATCATCACACATTAAAGCGTCTCTGATCCAGAACAGCAGAAATGACCTAAAACAATACTTGCATTTCAAGTGATCACAAAACGATGAAAGTAGTTGTTCAAGCTCTTCTAGACGACATGATGTATTTATGATCCTTACCAGAGATCCAGCGTTTTGGCCACTTCAAACTGGTGACAAGTAGTTCTGCTACCAAGAATCAATATCCTGTATTATCCTCAGAAATTACTTATAAGCAAAATGCTGCACGCCAACCTGACATTAAGACCTCAGGCAACATGTTGTAGGTGTGTATTTCCTGTTTGTGCCAGCTGTTAATGAGCTTGTTGTGCTCTCCTTCCTCGTAAAACTTCATTTCAACCTCGAGGCTGTGAAGATATAACAACACCTACACACAGGTTTCATTGGGTTTGCACAAACCCAAATGTTCGTCAACACTCTGCGTTGGACGCCACGATTTACCAGGCGTTTTTCTCCAACGATCCAGCGTTGAAGAGGACTGCTCTGATTAAGTCAGGAGAGCAGCTCATCGCCGCCACTTTCACCGTATGGACTGTGACACCGCTGCCGTATCATGTGTCTTCTTTAGCCATTACAACATCCTGCGAGAACTTCTGTTTTTAAACCGTGACCCTATCCCCATATACGTCCCCCACAAAACAAAGACGGATGCAGAAATACACTTGTGTCCATAAATTCTGTTTATTCTGTAAAGATCCTTCAAACGTGTACACTCCTCAGGCTTTCCTGCAGCCTCCCCAGGACTCCTGTGCTTGCACTAAAGCAGTTTATAGAAGCCTCCCTACATGGACACAACTTCTGGAATAGCAACTGCTATTTGATCTGAGGGCAGACTCTCCACCTCTCCACTTACGCAGAGCCTCATGCTGATGCTCTCTTCACGCCGCTCGTCATACTGAAACGCCGCGCAGCACTTGTTAATGCCATTTGACGCTGCTCATCAGAAGCTAAACTTTCAAAGTTTGGCCACGTTTACAGGGAAGTTTTCACATTTTAATCAACCACTGTGAGAAACTAAGTAATGTATATGTAGCTATTTTTTTTTTAATTGAATCAAATTTATAATTGTAAATTGCAGTAAATTTGTATCATGTACTCCTGAAAATAAATGTATTCATTTTAATGGAATTTGATTTTTTGTGCTGGAAAAAAAAAAAAAAGAGGCGTCAGGATCATCTCAGCAGGTTATTATTGTTATCGTGTGAGCCTGTGTGAATCATGGGAGAATTTTAACATGCATGTCCAGACTGACAGAAATCAAGGATCAAATCTAATAAAACAAATTAGTAATCAGTTCTAAACTTTCCCCAAGTGAAGATCATTCAATAATTTTTCTGAGTTGCTCTTCTTAACTGATATTTTTTTCATCAACATAAATAGAAATTGTGGCATTTCTTTAACAAAAAGTAATATTTTACTTTTTAAAGCAAGCACATAACTTAGTTATTTAAAAATATGATTCAAGTCAATATTAACTTATTTTGTCAGGTTTTCAGCATCAGTTCTGAAAACACTTGTTGAAGTCATCATTATTGGATTTCAGAAATAAATACTCTTTACCCTTGTGTGTACAATATACAAATGATTCCTAGTAAGTCTGCAAAATGTAGCTGTGATTTAGTGAGAACAAAACGGTGAAAACTTTGATGCAAAGCATCTTTTCTGCACACTTTGAGAGTGAATGGGTTTGTGTGGTAGCATCAGAACAGAGACGGGTCGATAACTCTGCCTGCATCAAACAGGCTGAGACGTTTGAGAGCAGAACAAGATTAAATATGATTTTATTACGCAGCACACTCAGATGTGTCCTCGCCCACAGAGGGACATTACATTAGGCTGAGTGGAAACTGTAAGGGGCACTAAGCAGCACTTGGACATGGCTGTTTATTTTAAACAGCTTCTTTTATCAATGTCAGACTAATATAATGACTATTAATCACAGATTACATGTGAGTTTGAATGAAATTTTGATTCATAAAAACGTAAAAACAAAATGCAGTTTTGAAAAAATAGACTGATAATTACGTTTTAATTGTGGTAATAAATGTTCATATTTACGTCTGTGACAAATAAAACAAAAAAATCAATATATCATATCAAATCACTTAATAAAATGATTATGTCATTAAAGACGTTCACATGTTTCTCCAAAGGACTCTACACATTTTAGCTCATTAAAAATAATCCAGATAATGGTGAGCAAATGAACACCATGCCTGATTTTGTACGATTTAATCGGCAGGTTATTGTAACATTTTAATAAATATGAAGTTGGACCCCCCCACTTCTTTATCATAGAATTGTATAACCAGATTATTTCCACATGGGTCTGTTTAAAACAGCATGCAGTCACAATTTTCTAACAGATCAGCTGAGCCAGTTGATAACTCTGTGATGGATATTTTTAGGTTAGTGCAAGCATGAGCTTCACCGAGAAGCAAGACGTTCACTTTGTCAGATAGCAGCTGAATTCTTTAACAATGTGAAACCTAAGACGACTTCAGTCCCCCTGGTGAACCTTTCTGGTGTTGACATTTTAACTTTGCTTGATCTATTTATTACACAAAGACAAAAATATTAGAAGGACAAAACGGTAATGGCTCTTGTAACCATAGTCCTCTGCAGTTAGAGGTACTCTTCAGACTACTGATCATGCTTCCAGTGTAAATGTGCTCGAGTTGAAACACCTTGAGCACCAACGTGTCAGACGTCAATGCCTATGAGAAGTCCTCAACTCATCTACGTCTACCCCGATATGCTCTTTCTGCTTTAGCTTTTAAAACTGGCTTAACAAATCAACCTTTCTGTCTAAAACTGCAGCTGCTTTGAAGAATAGGATCGCTTGGACAAGAAGCATCACTTCATCCTTTCATCCATGACTGTCTCCAACAGACTGGACCAGTGGTCCTTCCCTCACACAATGTTTGCTACTAAACTCGTTGCCCAAATCAAATCTAGCAGAGGCGCTTTATGACAAAAATAAACCAGTGTCAAAATGTCCAGTTCAGACATTACACACACATCATTTCTAATGTCCGGTATCAAATTCGGCATCACTGTGTGTGTTGACAAACACTTTATTACCGCGTCAAATGGTGCTCGGCTTTTTCCACTGAAATCTCAAGGCTAGAGGAGACAACAGGTGCGCCGAGGCTTTCCTTTCATATTCATTACACTGCAAAATGATGCACTGGCTATATTTATGGGCTGATATCAGCTCCTTAAGCTAGATTTTACATGCCGAGAAGTGCCACGGAGTGCCATGACTTATTCCCACTGGCAGGTTGAGTCGTTGGGACTAAAGGCTTTCTTAGCTACGCAGCGTTGTTCAAATCCATTTTTAGCAGGTTAAACTGAACATACAGACAGGTAGACGAGTCAATGTAAAGCTAAAAGGGAAGTGTTGATGTGTTTTTATTTTAAACACATATTTAGCAAATACTTAAAATAAACAACATGACGCAAGACTTGATCGCTGGGGAAAAACTCTGGAGCTCCATCTTTTGAGTGGCATCATAGGTTTTATTTTTCTGTAGTTAGCTCCATGGTATATATGATTTAAAATATGCTAATGAACACATTATCGTCACAGTCAAACATAACAGTAGCTTTCTCTGGATCATTGTGACAAAACCACTGATAATCTTGGTATCCGTCCGGTACATTTGAAGAGACTGGGCTTTAACACATCCTCTCTGTTATCATAAAACAGCAAAAGAATGATGGCGTGAGAAGAGGGGAAGAAAAGTAAGAGGTGAAGGCAGAAGGAGGTGGGCAGAGAGGGCAGTTGGAGCCAAGCAAGTTAAAAACTTATTTTTAGGATGATGTTTATTTGGAGGTCTGTGAAACCAACCCGGGGTGCATATACCAGCCTCTCTCTGCTGCCATCTGTTAGAGTTTCTCAGGCTGTCACTTCTGAGGGGGGTGGGGGGTTCTGTCAGTTTGCACAGACAGAAAAGTTTTGCAGAATCACTGTAGCTTGTGAAATGTTAGTATATGCAATATTATAATGGCACTGAGGAAATTAGTTTGTGAAAGCTGCAGTCATCATGTGACAGGAAGCATAAAAACATTCAAATAGCCTCACATCAAAGTCCAGAACATTTTCCAGATGTGTCTTTCTAGTCGAGAAAATGTTTGTTAAAGATATCTGAACTACAATAGATGTTGCTGGAAATTACACTTTTAAGGTTAGGGATAAATGATTTAAACCTTTAACAGCCAGAGTCGTTAGTTGTACTGTGTATATTTGATAACTGTGTAATTTATTTAAAAAAATATTAGCACTAATGCAGTATCTTTTTTTTAATCAACACTAGTTTGTGGTCGAAATGAAAGGTTACAAAAGACATTTTGGGGAAAAATCAATAAATACATAAAAAACAGGAAAGAGAGAAAATACAAATATAATTAAATAAATATTATTAATAATAAAAAAAACATAAAATAATATTCTTCTTAGACCTATCTTCTAATCTGAGTTTGTAAATATTAATTATCTGAACATATACTGATTGGCATCTACTAAATCCAATCAGCAATTTCTCACATGATTTAGGATTTATAAGTGTCTTCGTATACTTTTACCATTAATGCCATAATTTAGTATAAAATTCAACATTCATTTCGAAGCTAGATTTGCAGAAAGACTGTGAGGAAAAACAGAAAAAAGTATTTAGAGCATGTTTAAATGTGTAGCTTAATGCTGTTTAATGCTTTAGAATTTGTACATGTTGTAATCACAAGTTGACAAAATTGTTCCAGATTTTGTTGACAAATGCTGTTAAAATGTTTATTTTGTGGCAAAGGACATTTTGTAACTTTTTGGTTTGGTCATATAATTTGATAATAATTTAACCCTTTAATCTACACTTTATATCAAATAAAATTAAGTTTGTAAACAGCTAATCCTAACAATAGCTATTCTTGAACTATGACTGATGATTTATTGAAAAGCTATTTCTGGTTTGGACTCCAGGAACTTTAGAGCCACATGAAGACAGAGATCCCTCCTATGACGTTTTCAACATGGCGGCCAGCAGGTAGCAGCTAGCAACACCAACTTATCACTCAGTTTATACTCTTATAAACCAAAAACAACTAATACGATATATTTATTGGCCCTCAAGACAAATTAGTAAATAGTTTGTGTATTGAATAAGGATAAAAAAATTAAAGCGTACCAGCCTTTTCTGTTGTTTTGGTGTCGTTTGCTGTCGCTCTCCGTTGACAGTGAGCTCATTTAAAGCACCTTTTATGCTAGCCCTCAATAAGGCCCGCCTGTTGCCATAGCAACGGGTGTCCTGCCCCTTGAGCTAGCTCTGTAGCTAGCACCAGTATCAGGGTATTTTATAAATACATTTATAAAAATATTATTTTTTTTGTTCATTTAGTTGTATTGGGTGTTATATAATGAGGTGGAATATTTATCCTTCCTTTCCAAAAGTAGGCTACACAAACACCCCCTTTTTTTTTTTTGAAAAAACCAAGATATTTGTAGCTTATTTTTCTCATCCGCTGGAATGGAACAAGGTCATTTTAAAAGTTTATAAACTTAAGTGCAACATTTAAGCGAAGACCTAAATGTCAGAAAACGAATGGGGAGGGTGGTATTATATTTAGTCTGCAAGGCAATCGGGGGGTAACTGAAAGACAACACTGAGAAAGTTCCACGGCCCAAAATATCTGCCCACACAGCTCCCAGCAGGACTGAAGGGCCAGGTGTGAGGACAGCCGAGACACACATGCCTTGTTTCTTACTGGACTGTTATTTAGTTATAAGTGGTTCAGGAAACAGCTAGATTCATTTATGTTAAAATACACTGAAAAGCTGTTCAGTGGTAAGTGCTTTAGTAGATCTGTGCACAATTATACACGTCAGCATGAGGACAGCCTGCTGGCCAGACCCTCCACATCTAAACCTACCTTCCTCTGCTGCTTCTCCCAGGCAGGGTCCAGCAGCAGGTCCCTGTCCCAGTCTTCCTCCTGGGTCATGTACGCCTCTTCATGGTGGATCGTATAGGAGTTGCTATACGTCATTTGGGTTTCAACTGCCGTCATCGTTCCGCCTCTGTCAGGACTTCACAAGTCCCCCTGAGCTTATAGTGAAAAAATAAAATCAACAAGAGACGTGAGGGCTAGAACCTCCTTGAGACGAGGGGGAGACAGTCAGGGGCTGCAGAGACCAGACTCCACTGGTGAGAGGTGGCTGTGCGGAGGTGGTGCTCCCACTAACAGAAGACCCTGCTGGCCGGTGCTCCTTTCCTGGTCAAAAGTGGCACACGTGACAGCACCCCAATAAGTATGAGAACCTACAGCTAGAGTGTCAGGTTCTGTGCCTAAAAAGGTCTAAAGGGCGGGCGCAGTCCAGCGCCAGCAGGGATAACTGGCCAGTGAGTGGCGTGGCCGTGTGTCAATTGCACTTCCTGTCACCACAGAGGAGTTTATGGCCCATGTAATGCACCTGTTGCTGTTAGTGATCCTCAACGGCAAAGACAAGGCCTCTTTAGCTTCAAGCAACATATTCTAATAAAATAGAACTGAACAACTTTAAAATAAGGAAAATATTAAGAAGTACTGAAAGACCATTGTCAACAGGGTCCCCCCTCTGAACCACACGGAAGATTGGTTCTTGGACTGCTCTGTACTGTATAGCACTGACATCAGCTCAAAGTGATCTTCTTTCGCACAATGCATAGTTGTTATTACATTAAGCTTACACCTTGTGTGAAACAGTAGCAACAAATTTCTTCATCCAACCCCTTTTCTTCACCCGTTTATCCACACAGGGTCATGAAGAGCAAGCGCCTGTGTCTAATGGTCATTGAAAGGGATCCAACAGGTTTCCAGGCCATCACAGATCCACAAATTCCCTAAAATGCAAGCGCTCAGTTGAAATGAAAAATACTGACACAATTATACGAAAAAGGAAATTTATTCATGATTTGCATGCAGACTGAAAAAGAATGCCTCAACATTTTTAAAAATACAGGTTTAAAGGCATATAAATGCATACACAAACGTACAATATAACTCGTGTCTGTTTAAGGATTTGTCATTCACAGTAAACACATCTGATCTAACATTCAGCAATTTAAATCTCACATTCAGTCCTGTGCTGGAACTAATTTATCTGCAATAAGCAGGTCCAGATAGATATTCTCTTGAGACCGCCAGTTACAAAGCAGACAGCCACATCTTTGGAATATCGAAGGATTCATATTGAAATTACTCTGAAATTTGATGTAACTACACTATGATTGGTCCATTAGCCTACTTGAAGATAATTAAGCTAACTGCGGTTACATTATGGTGTCGTACAATTCGAGAAAAAAAAATTGAAATGTCTGATCTAACCGCTTTAAGTTTTGAAATAAATTGCGCTAACACTTCAGTGTTTCTCAGCTTTACCTGAACATTGTAAGGTGAATCGAAATGTAAACAATCTATGGGTGCAGTCATGTAAATTTCACACTTTCTAGACAAGGTCACACCCATTCTAGAAAAGTCACATTAATAAAACCTTGTGAACTTTTACCTGTAATTACAATGGGAATATGGTCTATATGGGTGGTGCTTGCACATACTTGGGACATCTCAGTTGATATCTGCTACTGAAGAACAATGAAACCTTCAGGATCCCATTCAGTCTTTGAATAAACACGTGCATTATCTGCATATGTCCATTCTTCAGCTAAAACAACAAAAGATATAAGGGGTACAGGAGTTTGGATGAACAAGTGAAAGTACGACAGGAGACTGCAGTGAGCTTTGGCCGGCAATACAAGTGCAACTGTGATTTCGGAGGCAGGGGGTTTAAAAATGTGTGGCTGCATTTACCCAAGCACAGAAGCCTAGAATCACAAGCAACCAGAAAGAAGCTTTTAGTGAGGAGTTAGGAGAGTGAAGAGGATGAGGTGCTGGAGGAAACAATTAAAATGCAATGTGCCCTGATCATGGAGGCTGGGAAGAGTCAGTCATTTTGCCTACATATCAGAGGTGGCGTGTACCAGGTCAGGTCAGTGTATACCTTTGTAACTACACGCAGATACGTGCTATAAAATTTTCAGTCCACTGAGTGATGTTGCTTAGAAAGTGTGGCTTAAGTTCCCAAAGACTTTGAGTGTTTATTTTCAGTTGATATTTGCACTGAAGGTGATGGCTCAGAACTTTGGAAGTGGGGTTTTGGGCACTGCTTAAAGTGAGGAAAAGAATGCTGTAATCTTATTGGATGAAGTTTTCTTAAAACACATCAGAATTTCACTGCCAAAGTAAAGAGTCTTCTAAAAGGAGGCCAGAGAGAGTTATGCTAAACACCCAGATGTGTTGCTCCACTCTTGTTAAACATCCAGATCTTGCAGGACTAAAACTTAATTCCCATCAGATATCAACAAATTTACTGTTTACTTGGTTATAGATCCTAGATACTGCAGTCTATATATTACAAGCCTCGGTGCTGCAGATCAGATTCCTGGCAGATTTGCTCAGCTGTGCCTCCTATTGGCTCCTTGCCCTCGACTTTTCACCAATCATTGTTCCTCAAGAATCATGCATCCCTTCTGAAGCATTCAGAACAGTGCAGAGCAAGTTGTGACTTCCTAGTTACAACGAATGTCCAATGGCTAATGCAACAGCCCATTGGGCTGAAACCCGAACACAAATACATCATAGAAAAGAGCACGCAAAGAACATAATTTCAAAGTGCCAGCACTGAATACTAGAATGTACTGGTCACTTCACTTCACTTCTGGTTTTACGGAAGAGTTATTAACAGTTACATCTTGCCTGTTGTGAATAGCTCTATGACCCCAGTCTGAAAAAATAGTGCTGACTGGATTGATAAGTCAAGAGCTACTCCCAAGAGAGGTCAAGATCAAAGTCGATTGTTCTGTGGGCAATATTTAATTGTGAGGATTACAACTTGTTGTCAATCTGTCACTTGAAAGGGAAAGTATTTATAGGGCTAAGTATTACTGTAAGTATGTCAACATATTTATACTTGGCACAAGTTTTCAATATTAAAATTATTTTATTGGTATTTGTCCTAATTGCTTTTGTGACATTAAGATAGAAATGTATTGATCCCACGTTCCTGCTGGAAGTACCCTATAGGCAGCATCAGTGCTACAGCTAGCTGCTGTGGCTATTAATGCTTGAAATGGCCATAAATTTATATGGAAATTACCGTGTTATGCAGAACTGACAGAAATGCAAATGTTTATGACATTGCATTCACATAAACTGCTATGAAATTCTTGATGTTCAAGTTGTTTTAACCCTTGGGTCAAAATCAACCATGAGGCCTCGTGGGTGATTGTGATGGCCTCAGCCACACATGGGGTGGGGTTGTGGGGGGGGTCAGCCCACACACTAACGTCACTGGTTTATTTTGTTTGTAGCTGAACATGTGTTGTGGTAATGTAACTGAACTGCTGTTGCTTAAATCTAGCAGTGATGTTGGGAACCACACACATATTAGCACTGAGTGGTTTTTAAAAATGTATCCCAGTTTATATTTTATATTTCTCTTTTGTTGAGCTACCTGGTTTGGGGAGTTGGCTGCTTCCTGGTTGACCAAGGGCTGAGGACTTTGAAGTACAATGTCAGCTGAGCAAGACCAAGCATGTGCTTATCAGCAAGGGAGTGTTGTAGGTTTAGTTAGATCATTTGATCCTCAGTTAGTATAGTTTATTTCCATTTCCCGTTATGTAAAGATGGTCCAACCATGTTACTATACTGTATGTTACCCTTCTTTGTCTTTGAGGGGAGGTTACGGTAGTTTTGGTGAGTTAAAGGTGTGTACATTTAGCTTGCTCATTTAAAAATTTGTAAATCCCTAGTTATATGTAGTTGACCTCTTTTACGGATCTATAAACTGTATTTTGGACTTCTAAGACCCACTTGGAAGACATTTTTCCTGTGCTCTCTACACCTTCATTGCTTGGTTCATCACAGTGATTTGACCCAAGGGCAGTAGGAGGATTAAAACAGCAGCAATACACTACTTCTCCAAACTGAGGTACTGTACTTCAAAAAGCTATCTATGACAGGTATTGTACTAAATATTTCCAACCTCTCCACATAAACCCACTTTAAAAGATCTGAACAATCTAAGTAAAGACCAATTAAATGTACCGGTATACAATATCTTGACACCTCAGAGAAAGATGTATTGTCGGGGCACATGGTCCTCCACGATCAGGGTGGGGTTAGAGTGTATGTAGCTTTATACCACAAATCATTGCACCAACAACTCACCTCATAACCAACCCTTCTACTCATTCCTCACATCATTGTTTCATTTTACTTTGTTAGGCAGAAAAAGGAACAAGGCCATGTCTGGTCCACTCCCACCCAAAGAAGCTGTCAGAGCAAATGCAGACAACTCAATGCACTGAAAGCAAGTGGGTGAGGAACTGTGTGTAAAGATTGAGCCCTCTAACTCAGCACATGGGAAGACAAAAAACAAACAGGTAAGAACACAGAAGTTGCTCAAGGATAGAATCTGTACCAGAAAAGTCCTATAGGAATCCTGAGATTGAGGAGAATCTGCAGGTCAAACTGGCCTCATACCTTAAACAAAGGCCTTTCCTATAGGGCATTTCTGACTGGTGAACAAGCTAGGAGGGACCTACAGGCTACAAAGCTATCACCATCTTTAGTTTGAGATC
>JARVGQ010000001.1:11895550-11907887 GCA_031762355.1 Hypsolebias martinsi | reverse complement strand
TGGGTACTCCGGTTTCCTCCCACAGACCAAAAACATGCATGATAGGCCGAGTGGTTGCTCTAAATTGTCTCTAGGTGTGTGAGAGAGTGAATGGTTGTTTGTCTCGTTTGTCTCTATGTGGCCCTGTGATGGAATTGTGACCCGTCCTGGGTGTCCTCCGCCCCTCGCACAGTGATTGCTGGACATGGGCACCGGCGACCCCAGTGACCCAAAATGGAAAAAGCGGGTACAATATAATGGATGGATGGATAAAAACAGCCACTAGGGCACACCAGCCAGTTTACCTCTTGTGCTGGTCCCAAGCCCAGGTAAATGGTGAGGGCTGTGTCAGGAAGGGCATCCGATGTAAAACACTTTTGACAAAACTAACATACAAGATCATCTAATCGACACCATGCTGGATCATTCAAAGCCCGGGCTAAGGACGACCGCTACCAGTGCTGTGGACAAACAGGGTGCCAGTGGAAATCGTTCTACTGTTAATCAAAGATCACGAGATGGGAAACATATCCTTGAGGCTCAATGAGATTAACCTGCTTAAATAAAGGTTGAATGAAAAAAATGTCAGGAGACAGAGGGAGAGGAGGAAAGTCAAGAATGTAATGTGCACTTTTCAAATGAAGAAAGGCGGATTCATAGTTTTTCAAATAAATATTTTCATTATCATTAACATGGTTATTATATCTAGACGTTTTTGTGTTAAGAGTAGAGCTTTTGTGCTGGTGTCAAAATACAGTTCTATTACTTTTAAGACAGTTGAAGACACTGTGTAAAAATACATAAGAATCTGAGGTGGGATCAGGACGCTTGCAATGACTTTTCCGAGGAACATTTGTTGTGCAAATTGTTTTGAACTTGTTCAAAATTCAAGCAACAGTATTTAGTTCTTCTGTGACTCATGCAAATGAATTGAGAAACCCTGTGAATGTTTTGAGACATTTTGTAGACTCCCTTGCAAATATCATACACCACCTAGTTGCCAGCAGATGCAGCCCAGTAAGATAAAAGGATGGAAGCTTGAAGCTCTCCAGTAGTCACTGGGTGATAGTTTGGTAATACGCTGGACAACTCGCCAGTACACCATAGCCAAGTATAAATTGTTTTTTCATTATTGTATAGGTTTCTTTTCATCCGCTGGGTCTTCTAAACTTTTTGGGTGTTTTCCATCATACAGCCATTTAGATACATATTTTTAAGGTGCATAACTCTTTTGTCTCCTCTGTGTAGAAGAACTTGGACAAGAAATATTTTTTCTTTATTCATTTCCAGATCCTTTTCTTTTTAATCACGTTTTCCTATTACCAGTTTGTTCTACGTCTTGGTTTGTCCGATTACCTGTTCCTGCTTTGTGAAATTATGTCATATATAATTTGCCTTGACTTTTCACAGGTTGTGTGGCTTCTAACTAATTATGCTGTCTCTGTTTTTAAGGAGCATGGAGGCCTTCCATCTTAGATGCTCTACCCTTCGCTCTCAGATTACCCCAGGTCTGAAGCCTAAGCACACCAACATTGTCTTCCTCAAGACCCACAAAACAGCCAGCACCACAATGCAGAACATGTTATTTCGTTTTGCGGAGCGCAACAACTTGACAATGGCATTGCCTAAACCAAATTGTGGTCACCAGTTTTGTTACCCACAATTCTTTTCCTCTCAGTTTGTTCATCCGCATACGCTACCACCAAACATGATAACCAGCCACATGCGCTTCAATAAGACTGCACTGCAACGCCTGATGCCAAATGATACAATATACATCACAATCTTGAGAGAGCCAGCGTCCATGTTTGAATCTTTGTTCACTTACTACAGCCGCCACAGTGGGAGCTTCAGGAGAGTACCAAATGGCTCTTTGGAGGCTTTCTTAGCAGACCCCTTGCGGTACTACCGGCCAGAAGAGGCAGATTCTATGTATGCACGCAACACCTTGACCTTTGACTTGGGTGGAAACAAAGATCGGCCAGCAACAGATGTGACTTATGCTCAAGCCTTTGTGGCAGAAGTGGAGAAAGTGTTCTCCTTGGTGATGATTTCTGAGTATTTCGATGAATCTCTAGTTCTTCTTAGTCATCTCCTTTCTTGGGATTTGGATGACATTGTATATGTCAAGCTCAACATGCGAACAGAAAGTTCCAAAAAAAGTCTGTCACCAAGTCTCCCTGCAAAGATTCGTACCTGGAATTCAATAGATGCATACCTTTATGACTACTTTAATGCCTCACTATGGGTCAAACTATCAGCTCTAGGTCTAGACTGTGTGGCGAAGAAGGTGTATCTTCTTCGACGGGCCCAAGAGAGGCTAACTAAAAGCTGTTTTGGTGGGCAGATGCCAGTTCCTCGTTCAGCTTCTGAGATAAGAAACAAGGATCTTCGCCCTTGGCAGCCTAGTGAGAAAGTTGGCATAATTGGTTATGATCTGCCGTTAAATATCAGCCATGAGGCAAAGGAGCTCTGCCTCAAGTACATTATGCCAGAGATCACATACACACAAAAGCTCCTTCATTCCCAGTTACTACGCCACCGTCTAAGTTTTCAGAATCGTACTCCACAGAAGTCAAATATACCCCAACAATCTATACGCACGACCCCGCCTCGTCATTCTCAGGTTCATCGCACCCAACCACCACCTTCTAATGCTCAAGGTTCTGCTTCAACAATAAAGTCTAAATTTACTGCAAACCAAGGTACAGGAACATCAAAGTCAGGGCCTAAATCTTCAAACACCAGTGTTTTGTAGAGTTTAACATAATAGCAGTGCCCAAAAGACTGCATGGTCTACCCTTAAGACAAATATGATTGGTTGATAGGGAGCTTAGAAAACCATTTTATTTGAGAAAAGTATTTCTCAAGTATTTCTTGTTTCTTCAGACTACCTTTGTTAGAAAAATGAAGCAATATGATTTAACCATATATTGGCTTATGCTATATTCTCCTCCCTCTCTGGTCAGCAAGACAGTTTCAGTGATGGAAGACCAAAAGCAGTAAAACAAACAACACTTGGAATGAACTGGAACATGACCTTTTTCTGTTTTCTCACTGCAGTGGACGGGAGTAGGGTTTAAATTAAAGTAGACACCTGAAGGAAATCTGAAATGAAGATTTAGTAACATCGGGTCTACTGTAATGCACAGTGTGCACTTTGTTTGTTTCAGATGGGTATAGTCTCATATTACTTACTATTATTTTCTGTTTCTTAGCCTCACTTTAACTCAGACTCTTGGTAATGTATACCACTTAGTCCTTGACAGACATAATGACACAAGGGGATCAGCTGTCAGGCCCGTTAAAGCCAGACATTGGGCTTTCCAACCATTAAAAACAACAGCACAAAACAACTTTTCTTCTTCTTTTCCAAAGACTAAAACCAAAAGCAACAGAAAGCAAGACTAGATAAAAAAAAGGGCAGAAATAAAGAGACCTTATCTCTGAAAACTGTTGGATGTTCAGTTTGGCCACTCATTACTGTCATGACTCACAAAGAGACTGAGCACACATTCAGTCTAAAAGCCTGTGCTTCCTCAGTCTTTGACCTCCCTTGGTTCCCATAGCACTGGTTTTTATTAATTTATAGGATAATCATTTTTCTTACTCTACTGATGTAACTGTACATGTACAGAAATACCTAAATCTGGTTTTAGTTTTCCCTGTTTTGCCTCAGTGTTAGATCTGATCACATCTTGCACTCTCAAAGACCAGATTTCACTATATGGGGTTTACGTCTTTACAAAAAGTATTATTACAGTAAGATTTGAATGCGTCTTATAAAAAATGCTTGGATTTATTGACCCATCTGCTGAGAACAAAATTAATCATAAGAAAAGTGAACTCAAACATTCAGAAAATGTGCCTTGTCACACATTCATTTTTCTGAAAACTGTGCAGGAATTAAATAGTGATTAAAATAAATACCTAACTAAAATACAGTCACGCTACAAAAAGCTATTAGTTTTAAAGCAAACCAGTTGGTTTGATCCCAGGTGAATATAGTCTCCTTTAGGCACGAGTCAGTATAAAATCCTGACAATAAGGTCACAACAGGCAAAAATACAAAATTTTATCTAATTTATTTAATTTAAAAAACAAAATAATATTACTTTTCCTACTGCCTCTAAAGTACTTCCCATTGCAACTAAATCAATTCAATAAAAAGCTATAATGGTATTTATAATATACAGGTATATGGTTATTTTTAATGTCAATATCAGTTTTATTTGTATGTCATAATTAAAAACAACATTGGCCAAAGTGCTTCACAACAAGATTAAGAACAAACAAGAAAAAGCAACAATAAAATACATTTAAAAACCAGACATAAATCCATAAGTACAGCAAAATAGGCTAAAAACAAAGCAAAACAAGAAAATATCACAACTCGAACCTTCGGGTGGAGCTCTAACTGAACTTTAATTAAAAGACGTGTGTAAAAAAAAAAAAAAGTGTTTTCAGGAGGGATTTAAAAGACCGGCAGCATCTCTGTTTAAAATCAGCAGCTGGAAAGACCAAGGTTTGTTTTAAAATATATTTCATTTTTACAGATTTATGGATTTTTTTTAGAGAATTTAAACAAAAATATAAAATTACCATTGTGGTACTGAAGTAAAAAGAGGTGTTGTGTAGATTATGAATTATTCAGCCTCTCCTTTGTGTGAAGTAACGTGTGCCTGATTAGCTGATCTCAGTAAATCGGCCTGGAATCAGCCTGCAGCTGGCAGCTTTACCTCTGGACATGGTTGCAGATTTTAAGTTTGTTTCAAAACAAACTTACCATAAAAAGAGGGATGAGTGTTGCATTTCTATTAGCACAGCCATGAATGTCAGTTTTTGCTATTGGAAAAAAAAAAAAACTATTCTCAAATATCTGATATTTCTTTATTTTTTGCTTCATTTTTATCTTCCTTCAATCTTCATACACAGACAGCGTGCAGCAATGGTTGAGGAGGGGAGTGCTCCTGTAAACCCCAAAAGTGAAAAGCTTTTAAAAGGTAGAGAAAAATATATAAATAAATTTAGGTGCTTTTGAAATTGTGACCTATTAAAACTTTTAAAACATACATTTTGAATCCAGCCCATGCATAGTTCACATTTATATGTTAGCGTGGTACCAAGAACAAGCTGTGGGAAATGTTCAAAGCCGCAGTATTTATTTTTTATTAGCATGTCTTTAGCATTTCAAGGTGGCCCTGAGTGCTTAAACATTGTTTTCTCGTTTTAAAAGTTTCAATTTTATTTTCATCCTATGTACTACACACCGTTCAGGCAGTGCCGATTGAATAATACATACGGCAACCGCATCAAATATTCATTCTGTTCATGTTTCACATCATGCACAGAGACCACTTCTGAAAACTGCAGTGACCACACAATTATTTTGTGGTTACAGTCCTTTAAAGTACAGAACATCGTTGAAAAAAAAAAAAAAAACCACACAAACGAACGCTACAGCAGCAGAAACAGAAGCTGAAGTGGTGGGCAGGAGGGAAAGACACAGATTTGTGATGAGGCTTCGAAAATTTAAACTCTGACTAAGATTTGGTGAAAAAACTGGGAAACCTCATCTTTGAAAGCACGAGGCACAGACATTTGTTTTATTTATTGAATACAATGTTGGAGGAGGGAGGGGGGGTGGTCTCTGGTCTACTACAGAGCTATTCAACTGGCGGCCCTGGGGCCAAATCAGGCCCATGGATGAACTCAGTTCGGCCCTCCAGTGGGTTCATTTTTAAACAAAACTAGATTTTAAACCATAAAACAAAGTTAATGACAATAACTGCTGGATGCACGGCCCCTGAGCTCTTGGCTTTCAGTAACATGGACATGGTTGTAGATGTCCATGTCCCCCCCCACCCCCACCCAGAGCAGTTTAGCTGAATAGCCCTGGTCTACTATAAAAGCAGGATGTGGCTTGGTTAGTTTTTCTTTATTTCAGTACATTTCATGAAAAGAACAACACTAAATTATTTGTTCAGTTTCTTATTCTGTGACACTCAGGAACATCTAGGTGAAAACTGCATTCTTCTTTTTTTGTGGGGGTGGGGTGCTATTTTAAGCTGTGAACAGCTACACATCTGGTACTTTTTGATAAACCAGTGATGACAGTAATAAGTTCAGTCACTGTGTTTTTGTCCACCAGAGACTTTTCAATGTGCAGACGATGCATAGAAAGATCAATTTATCAGATTCTTGGGGTTTGTTCATAAAAAGGCACACATCACCAGCCTTTTTTAATTACATGGTGGCTAATGGTGATCCTCTGCTGTATTTTAATTAGGTTAAGACCAGCTGATGTGTGAAAACATATTTTGAATTCTTGTGAAACTCTTGAATTTTTTTTTCAGCCACGTGTAAATCTACTGTAAATGAACACTAAAATATAATGCTGTGAAACTGCAACACTGAATTTATGGTATGTGTATGACACTAAAGTGTTTTTTTTTTTTTCCAAAAAGATCCAAATATGTCAATAATACACAACTGAACCGTTATGACTTAAATTATATATGTTGTGTTAAATATTACGTTGTGGCTTTTTTAAATTCCTGGTTATGTTTATTTAAAAGCATGGCAATATTTGCACAATACTATTAAACTTTAATTTATGTCTTTTAAGACAAAAAATATTTTATTTGTTCAAACGATGAATAATGTGACGTTGGTAACTCACCGACTTTGCAAAATATACATTTTGCAATAAAATATTTAAAAACAAATGTTGCTAATGAGTTGAAAACTATCACAAAAAAACAAGCCTTATTTGTCAATTTTACAAATTTTGTTTTATAATGTGTCATAAATGTAAATTGAACTTTTTTTTTTCTAGAAAGAGTTCAGGTACTGCCAGTGTGTGTGTTTGGCTCTACTGCTGAAAAATATGCTTTTTAGATGCTGGTAAATGAAGTTCTCTGATCCTTTAGCTGTAATTTAAATAAAAGAACAAACAGATGGTGAAAGTAGGTATTTGCATATTCTTCTTTTTCATTGTCTGTATCTGACTGGGATTCAGTTCAAGGAATGTGTTAATGCTTACCGTATTTTTCGGACTATAAGGCGCATCAAGTGAAACAAAACAGTCAGATAAGTCAAACTTTATTCAACTCATTCACAATAACCACATAAAATTGGTTGGAGGTCAGTAAGCACAACCAGAATTAATACATAAAGTGCACTGGATTATAAGGCTCACTGTTGATTTTTGAGAAAATTAGATTTTAAGTGCGCCTTATAGTCTGAAAAATACGGCAATCCATTTCTCACAGCCAGTGAGATGCTCTAAGTGCTCTTTTGACTGTAAACAAAGCTTCTGATGTTCGGCTTGTTGTGTGAATGTTTTAGTGACGTAATCTTTAAAATGGACTCATTTATTTAAGGCCTTTTAGTTAAAGCTACACTATCTTAGCACTGCTGGCTTTTTATTTCTATTTCTTTGTTTCAAAGTTAATTTCCAGTCCCACTGAGATATCTTTGTGTTTCTAGATAAATGTAAATAAAACCCAAAGGGAAATATGAAGTCAAATGAAACGGTTTGTGAACAGATCATTCTTTTTGTCTTCCATTGTCTTTAACCTGATCGTTCTTTGTTTCCTTTGCCCGTTTTCAGGATTTATCTGAAAATTGTTGTTCTTTTAAAATGTTTTAGTTGTGTGATGGATTGGAAACTCTGGGATGATTGACGGCGCTCTGAACCAGTGGAGACAATCGGAGCTAAGGGCCTCCAAGCTTTGAAAATATGAATGTGGTGAATAAAGTTTGAATGATTTCAATTCCTTCGTGAGTGAAAGTTTCTGACTCGAAGTGTGTTTTCTTATGCAGATTTAGTCAGAAAGCACAAGTTTGAATCATTCTGAAAATTACAGCAACACACACACACACACACAGTCTGATTTTAAACATGCTCTGATTTCCCCAAAGACCTGAAGCATTTCAGATTTAATCACTCTTTTCCTCGGGCTGTCTGCCCGAGTGAACTAACAAAAGCTAAAATGCTAAGCAGTCTGTTTGATGTGGCTGTGATTGAACCCATCATGATTCGGTGTCCGCTTCCACCACATCGTCTCTGTGGGCTGCGGTTGCCATGGCGAACCACGCTCACCTCCTCTGTTTCACATCTCTGCTGCCTTCCTTTTGGCTGTGTTTTCATTAGAATCACATTAATTGTAACATTAACACGTCATCTTGAGAAAATCTGGCAAAAGCAAGAAGAAAACCACATGAAGCTTCAACTATTAACTTTTTTAAATAACATCACTTCATTTCTTGTTCCTCCATTATGAAGATAACATCAAGAACCTTGGTCAACCTGATGATTATTAAAGTATTTTAGATCTTTTTAAGGCGCATTCTGTGGAGTTGTTTTCAGTAATCAATGTTTTATACTTGTTTTTTACTGAGCTGGTCAGTTAGTGCTCTCGTTGGAAACACAAAAATGCAAGAAAATGTGCAGATTTTCACAAAGTTGGCACTTTAGATACCTGTGTGGGTGCACATAACTGCAAAAACATTGCCAAATTCATAAACTGTAGTCATACATTACTGAAGCTCATTCCCATGACCTTTCTGTTCAGTTATAGTGACTGTCAGCCAACAAAGATGCTATTGTGCTGAAGGTTTGACCCCATTAACGACTGACCCACTTTTCAGTGGAAAGTCTTTTAACAAATGCAATTTTTAGTTCATTTTTACTGGAAGTGTTCTTAGAAAGAATGTAAACCTTGTTTTGAGAAGCATGTAAACCATCTTCCTGGACTGAAGGAGCTTTTCATAAACAGCGAGTATTCTATAAGTTTTCACCCTGCTTGCTTTTTGTTTCACTTTATGCTTGTAACAAAAGAGTTTGGACTTTTTTTGTATGTAATTCTTCACTAAGCGCCATTTTATCTGCATTTTAACTTTATTAAAAGGATGGCTTTCATTAGCCAATCCTGGATGAAGACTTTAGCCCTTTTCTTTGTGCCCTAAGATTGATTTAATGACTGATCAGGTACTACCTGTAAGTAAGATGTGCTTCAAAAAGGACTAGACTATGCCTTTAATCAAGGCATTAGTGGTGTTCTTTTTGCTTTAAGCACAGTTAAAACGTCACAGTTTGTGGTAGATAGAGCCCAGACTGAGAGCAGCAGCTCAAAAAAAAAAATGAAATAATGTAAATAACACAAAATAAGAGGCTGATATGCAGCAAACTATTTACCTCAAAACAGGAACATGCATTAAGATGCACAGTGAAAGCCCAATGAACTGGATGTGCAGTGTATGCAAAACATAATGCTCCACTGAGGGAGAACTGAAACCAGACGGATTATTTATGCTGTGGCTGATGAAAATGAAGGCACCCGGAATGAATGAAGACTGGGAACAGGTGAGTGTGGGGGTCTGAGCTCAGGATATTGATATCCCAAAGGAACACAAAGGAACTGAGAACAAACAAACCAAAAAGGAACAAACTCACCAATAAAACACTAAATCTGTGAAAAAGTAGCAAAAGGTAGGTGTGCTGAATGTCACCTGCACCTTTGTGTCATTTCGCCAATATTGCAGTTTTCTTCGCCAACAGTATGTCTCTTCTGGGTTTAAACATCAACAAACTAAACCTTCATCTAAATCAGTCAACAAGAAAAAGATGGAATGAGAAGAAAAATTGTGATAAGAAGTTTTATGTTCTCACTTTATCTACTTCCTGCAGCATTCTGTGCATCGTGAGCCGAACACTTGTATTAACAGTGTTTCACTAAAGCCTTTGAGATATGAAAAGATTCAATAAACACTCCACCTCATAGCACGTAATTTATAACCCCATATTTATGCTTATATAGAAAACAGTTTATTTGAACTGCAGTTTATTCGATTGCTCATTTAGAGTAGAGGAGCTCTGGGAATATTGCAGGTTTAAAAATGTCACAGCTGAGTTCCAGTATTCTGCGTTTATTGTAACAAACCAACTTCTGATTGTGCTACAGCCTCATAAATGCTTTACATTTACAGTCCCCTTTATATTGTTCCAAAATAACCCATAACAGACTCTAACACTGAAAACGAAACAGGGACATGTCAAACATCTGCCATGAATTTTAAAATTATTTTTAGATAACAACCAAATGCAACAACAACAACAACCCACAATGCAGTGTAGGTTGATATGATGTAGTTTGGACATGGATGAAGCTCAACATATTTTATACCAAAGAAGGGAAAGAAAACATGTGTTGTGTTCATTGTACATATTTATTTCAAGTCAAGTCTGCTGTATTAACAATATTCCTTATGTTCAAAACTCACAGAGAATTCAAATGATAGCCCTGCCGTGCACTATTCATTGAAAAATAAATAGCAAATACAACAGAAACATTGATTCTGGGTTTGGTTAAGAAAACATAGAGACTGGAACGTGTGATGCAAGGAAGCCAGAGGCTCTTTGCTGCCAGAGGAGTTACATGGCTGGTGGAAAGGGTCAGAGGTTACAGGGAACGGTGTATGGGAGGACAAAGGGTGATGGTGAGCAGAATAGGCAGGAAGTTCAGCTTCCTGACAGCCTGGTGAATGAAGCTGTCCCTGAGTCTGCTGGTCCTGGTCCAGAGACGCCGCAGTCCCCTCCTTGAGGACAGCAGACTAAATGGGGTCATGTGCCATACTAAGAGCTCAGTTGGACAGAGGGGTGTTGTATGTGTCCTGGAGGGAGGGGAGGAATGTGCTTGTCCTTTTCAGCTGCTCTCACTATGTGCAGGAGCATCTTGTGGCTGGATGCGCTGCAGACTCCACGGTGATGCAGCTGGTCCGGACGCTTTCATGGCGTCGCTGTAGAAGGTGCACATGATTGGGGCCAGGGCTCTGGCTCTTGTCAGTTCACAAAGGACATGAAGGATCTGTGGAGCCTTTCTGGCCAGTGATGCAGTGTTCTCGGTCCAGGAGAGGTCCTCTGTGATCTGCACCCATAAGAGATTGGTGCTCCTGACCCGCTCAACAGCAGCACACTTAACGGTCAGAGGAGCATGCTTGTCTTGTGTTCTCCTGAATCCACAATGATCTTCTTCATATTCTCCATGTTCAGCGTGAGCTTGTCTCCAGAACACATGGCCAGGCGGCTCAGCTCGCTCTCGTATGATGAGACCCACCACTGTCGTGTTCACAAACTGAATGAAGAGGCTGGAGCTGTGAGTCAGTGTGCAGTTGTGGGTCAGCAGGACAAAGAGGCCAGGGGTCAGCACACACCCTGTGGGGCCCTGTGTGCAGAGTGATGGAAAGGATGTAGCCTGTGGTCTCCCAGTCAGGAAGTCCAGCAAACAGTTGCACATGAAGATGCTGAGCTCCAGCTGGCTCGGGTTGTTGAGCTGTTGGGGAGACTGGTGTTGAATGATGAACTGAAGTTGATGAACTGCATTTTCACCTATGACTCCTTCATGTCCACATGTGTGAGGGCTGAGTGGACTACATTACAGGTAGGCGTCATCAGTAGAACAATTTGGCCAAGAAAAACTGGAAAGGGTCCAGGGACAGTGGAGAAGACATACTTGACATGCTGCATGACGTCATTCAAAGCAGTTTATGAAGATGGATTCAAGTGCAACAGGACAGTCATCACTGAAGGGCGATGACTTCTTTGGGACTGGGATGATGGCGATGGCTTTGAAGGACGAGGGGACAACAGCCTGATTCAGTGAGATGGGGAAGTTGTCCATGGAGACATCTGTGCATTCCTCTGCACATTCTCTCCAGAGGTAGCATCATCAAGTGCTCCCTGGGATTGGGTGGGGCTTTCAGTGTGGGAGTGCACGGTGTGCCTTAATAAATCAAGTGAATAAATCCTTCAGCTTGTCCACCTTAGAGATGCAGTGTGGGTTTGTAGCAACTGGCCAGAAAGAGATTGTATGTCTTGCCACATGCTCCCAACTGTCTGCTGTCCCTGACCTGATGGGTTATCCTTCGGAAGGATTTCTTCTTGGCCTCTCCGACACCCCGGGACAGCTATTTAGTGTTTAAAGGTAAATTACGAAGGATTTTTTTCATGTTTAGGCATAAACTATGTGTATACTACTGTGTGCAAACAGCCTAATGATCTTTTAGTTGTTTCCCATTATCCTAGAACTATCAAAACAACCATAGGTAATAGCACAGCTTTAAAGTTTATCAGACATCTTTGTTCTTCATGCACTGAGTTTTCTGTTCCTGTGATGACTGTAGCCGACGGTGGAAAAAGAGCTGCTTCTTCAGAGCTGTTAAAAGGTGGGACGCTAATACAAGGGAGAACATTTACTGTCTTTGTTCATTTGTCTGTCTGGTGTGGACAGAAAGAGAAATGGAGTAGGGGTGGTCCTGAAGGAGGAGTTGGCAAAGAATGTAGTAGAGGTGAAGA
>JARVGQ010000001.1:11749887-11760104 GCA_031762355.1 Hypsolebias martinsi | reverse complement strand
GCTTCCATACATGCCTTTGGAGCCATAATTAAAAAAAAAAAAAAACACAGTGAACCAAAATCTACAAAGTTTTTCCTTAAACTCTTGAAAACATTTAACTTGTCAGATAAGTTAAAACATGAAATTTAAATATTAATAATATTTCATGTTTAATTTTTCAGGCTCTTACGGATAGTTTCTCCGTGTCTCCGTTCAGAACCCTCTCCAGGTAGAGCTGCTTGAGCTCTCTCTCTAGTCTGGATGGGAGGCCGGGGTACATGGTGGTCCCGCCCGACAGAACGATGTGCTTGTAGAAGTCCGCCCTGCTCAGGAGGACACAGAGGAGACGTGACGTGTCAGAAAGACGCCAGCGTTTGTCAAAGAGAGCGGGGAGGAGACTCGGACCTGAGGTCGATGTCCGCAGCCTGGATGGTGTTGAACAGCAGCTCGGCCACACCGACTCCCTCCACGTTGATGAGATGAGGCTGGAAAAGAGCTTCAGGGGCCCCGAAACGTTCCCCACCCACGTTCACCTGCCGCCCGTCAGGGAGCTGCCGGTGAAACATAAACCCAAAAGGTTAAAGGGGTTATTAAATTACGTGTCAAACACAAGGCCCGAGGGCCAAACGCGGCCCTTGTAAACATCTTATCTGGACGCAAGAGGATGTTTTAATGCAAGATATTTTTATCGCCTCTCGTTTCCCGTTAAAAACAAGCATATCTGGCCAACTTTGAAACAGAATAATTTGACATTTTCAGTTTTTTAATTTTTGTTTCATGTGGAAAGAGTAACAGAGAACGTCACATGAGATCGATTAAACTCTTGTTGAGAGACGTGTAACAAAGAAAAGACGTTGGTTTCTGACTTGAATTGAAACTGGCCCTTAGTCTGAACCAAGTTTTTAATTTTTGCCCCTCTTATGTTACGGAGTTTGACACAGACAGGTAACTTGTGGATAGTTAATATCTTACCTGCTGTAGAGCATTCACTGAAGGACCTCAAATAAAAATAGTTTAATTCTGCCCAGACTGATGAGCTGATGGCTAGTCTGAGTGTGGTCCAGACCAGATCAGGTGACTGCTGCTTCAAAACGAGTCTAGTCTCAAATATTTCATGGAGATACATGCAAACGCTATTTCCGCCCGCTGCCAAAAGTGACATTATTGTTTTTTCAGTTTGTGTTATTTTATTAATAGTGTTAGCAAAATATTTCCTGAAGCACTGGATGGATTTTAATTAAACTTTAAATCAGTGGAACGACATTTATAACTGAATAACTTGTGGAATCAGCTCACAGTTGCCACAGCCAGCTGACTAGCAAACACAAGATCTCAATGTTTTGTTGTTGTTGTTGTTGTTGTTGTTGTGACTATTGAACTTAAATTTGACACGGTACTGGTTGAGAGTCCTTCACAACACACTCTTGAGTACTAACAGATCACTACATGGGATCACATTAGATTTAAAATTTATCCAAGACAGTTTTAACTTGGTAGGACTGAGGGTTGCAACTCTAAATGTGGGGACAATGACAGCCAAAGCTGACTTGATGCAGAGAAGGAAGGTAGATGTTTTGTGTCTAAGAGACCAAGTGGAAGGGCAGCAAAGGCAAAGCAGTTTTACCATGGTGTGGATAGAAAGAGAAATGGAGTAAGGGTGGTCCTGAAGGAGGAGTTGGCAAAGACTAGTAGAGGTGAAAAGAGTGTCAGATAGGGTGATGTGTCTGAAGAAGGTCTGAAATCTCTGACATGAAGGCAGTGGATGATATTTATTCCTTCAAGATTTGCTGGATCTTAAAACTTTACATCTCCGTCCATTCGTTGTTCCAGCAGAAATATTACGAAACTCCGAGCTACACTTTAGGTGCTATAGCTAGCTGATATTTATGATTGCACAAAGTCCAAAAAGTTCAATGTAAATGATCATGAAATACAAAACTGACGACGATGTAAAAGTTTCTAATAAAGCATTCACACAAAGAACTCTTAAACGTCAGGGACTGGAGTTGTTTTAATACAGCAGTAATCCACTTTTGTCTTGATTTTGTTCAGATTTGCCGTTAGCTTGTTGATCTGGTCAGAATTTTTCTCATCTTCCCCGAACTGCATCATTCAAAGAGTTATCTACAACAGGTAAGATGTTTCTTCTTTTTTAACCTTTCCACAAAAGCCTACATTTAAAAACCTGAGCTGCTTTCTGTGAACCTACGTTGATGCTGCTCTTAAACATACCATGTAGGACTCAACCAGGAAGGTGGTCTCTGTGGCCAGACGCTGCTCCTGCTCAATGTTGTAGCCCACGTAGCAGAGCTTCTCCTTCAGTAGCCGCACAGTCTCAAAGTCAGCCGTGTGGTTGAAGGCGTAGCCGCGCAGCAGCAGGAGCTGACAGGAAGATGCAAAAGGACTTCCTACATCAAGAACTTTAAAAAAATGTTTGTAGCCTTTCTGGTTTGACACACTAACATTTTGTTAGCTTACTTTAATCAGGTAGCGAGTGATGTCACGTCCTGCGATGTCCAGCCTGCGAGTGAGGTGTGGTAACGAAAAGCCCTCGTAAACTGGACAGATGTGGGTGACACCGTCTCCTGAGTCCACAACCACACCCGTGAGCAAACCTGTGGGTATAGAAGCATTTCTCCAGTGAATCTGCTCATTGATCAACAGAACATGGTGCTGATGCTTCAAACCACACACACACAAAAAAACAGATCTACAGAGTCATTTGGTGGGTGAGTTTCATGGCGGGACACTGATGTTCCTTACCCTGGGCGTACAGAGTGAGCACAGCCTGAATCGCCACATAGATGCCGTGGAACTGATACTTTTCAAACATGACCTCGGCTATTTTTTCGCGGTTCTTTGTGGGGTTCATGGGTGGTTCTGTCAATAAGATCTTTAAGACACAAACATATGCAAATGAGTAATGTGTGATTCCTACAATGAACGATGCCCTTCTATAGTTCTTCCTTTCAGTGGTCTGGTTTTAGACATGCATGTTTTCACGGTGAGTTCAACTCTTTAAACAGGAAGTTTTATTTAAACTGTAGACAAGTGCAACAAAATAATAATAATTAGAATGTCTTTTCTAATGGTTTTCTTTAAAACCTGAAGGGTGAGGCTTGCAAGCACCTTGCATTCTGATGGGTTGATGTTGAGGCGGTCCGGACCGAAGGTGTGGTCCCACAGGTGCAGCATGTCCTCCCAGCAGCGCACCCTCCCATTCTCCATGGGGTAGGACACCTCCAGCATGGAGCGGCACTCGCTGGCCTCGTCCCCCACCATCAGGTCCTGATGGAAGAGGTCAGACTTTATGCAAATACAAACTGAAATATGTTTTTGTTTCTGAAATGGGGGGGGGGGTGTCTTGTGAGGGATGTTAATACTCCCCCACCTCCAGTACGTCTACTCCTTAAACTTCACTGTTTCACCCGTCACCTTGTCATTCACACACAGTTCATCCCCTTTTGCTTCGAAGCACAAATCTACCTCTCCAGGCTGTCTTCCACCTGCTCCCCCTCCCCACTCATCACAGTGTTGTCTGCTAACCTCAGTCCATGGGGGCCATTCATATTAGAAGCTCCACTCTAAATTACTTTTTGGAAAATGTCCTGAAAATTCTTATATCTTGATAATCAAATAAAAGCTAAAACTGTCAAAGTAGAAACATTTGTTCTTCCATCTGCTCCACCAAATAACTCAACACAGTTCCTAAGAAACAAGAAGGTTTAAAGATCTGCTCAACCTGGGTCACTTGTGTGTATGAATTTAAAGGAGTAATCTGTTGATTTTACAAGTGGTATTCTGTCAAACAGTTATCAGTCCCTTTAAGAATGGAGACGTTTTCCTTCAGGCTAAAGGCTAGCCAATTGGGGGCTAATTCTTTGAAAACTGTTTTCAAGACTTATAAAACAAGGTGTTCCCCAAAACAACATACATAATACAATTTTAGCTAATATTAAACCTCTACACTCACTGACACCATTATTGTTGCCATCTTCTCAACACAACATCCATGTTACTATACAAATGTACATGTGTGCTGAACATAGACAATTACAGTATATGCTGATGATGGTGATGTTGTTTGTATCAGTCCACCAGGAGGCGAGTACACCTTTGAGAAGGGAACGCTGAGATTGTCAACATTGTATGTTTTCATACAATGGTGAAATTAGTTCTCTGCATTTAACCCATCACACCGAAGATGTGCCCAGGTGGAGCAATGGGCAGCTATGTAAGCACCCAAGGAGCAATTAGGGATTAGGCATCTTGCTCAGAGACACCATGACATGTGGGAATGGCTGGGAGGCAAACCAAGATTTCTGGTCCGCAGTTGCCTGCACTACTTCTCCTGCACCTTGGTCCCTTTGCAATGACTAGAACGCTGGTAGGTGAACTGATGCATTCTGCACCCTTAGCGCCACTGGTGTTGACACAGTCTACATGTCTGCATTGGCGTAGGAACACAGAAGTTGTTAAGTTAATAGCAGTATGTCATTTTTGAGGAAGAGTTGTTTTACAAAATATAATGCAATGAAACATTTTAAAAATGGGCCCTTGTTTGGCTAGCATTTAGCCTAGCATGGAGAAAGACTTGTGCACTTTTTTCCACAGTTTGTGCTCTACGATGTCGCGACTGATAAAGTGTTTATTAGAGAGAACTATTGACTGAACACTTTAAAATGAGCATGCTAACCCTTTAACCAACTCCTTTACTCTGGGGCAGAGTTGAGGTAGAGGCAGGGCAGCCGACTGGGAATCAGAAAGTTGCGGTTCGACTCCCATCCATTCCCGCATGTCGTGGTGTCTCTGAGCCAGACATCTACGGTGATCCCTAATTGCTCCCTTGCCCACATAACTGCCCACTGCTCCACCTGGGTGTGTCTCAGGTGTGATGGGTTAAATGCAGAGAATTAATTTCACCATTGTATGGAAACATACAAGGATGACAACCTCAGACTTCCCTTCCTTGTAAGGTGGATGAACAAAACTTGGGTCAAACTGGTATCAAGATGAACAAGTCTGCACAGATTCTCCTGCTTCTCAACCCTTTTCTTTAAAAAAAAAATGCAACTACTGTACTACGTGAAACATGTTATTCTTCATTTTGCCTGTATTTGGCTTACAAGGAACCAGGCTTTCTTTTAACTTTTTGGCCCTCTGACACATTGTAAAGTGTCTTTTGAAAGTGTTGATGCTCTTTTTTTTTAGTTTTGTAGTAAATTTATAATAGTTCTAACATATTAGAAACCAGATCAGGTGAAATGTGTGGCTCCCACCTTAATCTCGATGTTGCCCACTTTGGTGGCAGATCGTATGATTGGCCGACCCACCAGGGCAGGGAAGATGTGCTCAGGGAAGTTGGACCCAGCGAAGCCGCACTTGACAAACTGGAGGGAAGTGAAAGAGAAACAAATGAAGTAAGTTGTTCTTGTGTTTCAACAGAATAAAGCTCTCTTTTCTGCATGCTGACTGAAAATGAGACATTCCCCAGCCCCAAGTACTTTTAAAATAATGGTCTGGCTTTTCTAGCCATGCTGGAATTTCAAAATAAGATCATGTTATGTTAAGAAGTTATGGAGTTTTTAAAGAAACCTTGAAAAAAAGCAGCATTTTTATGCAATATTTTTGTGGTATGTGACTTCTGAATGCCTCTCAGCCACTATTGCTTAAAATTTTGGCTCGATATCTGTAAAATCAACTAAAATGTGGCCGTTTTTGCATTGGATACATTTAATTAACTGTGGCAGGCATGTTAAAGTGTACTGACTCCAAAAGTCAATCAAATATCCTGTAGAGGAGCACCCAGTGATTAGTTTCTGAGGGTTTCATTAGAATCCGTTCAATGGTTCTTGTGATATTTTGCTAACAAACAAACAAGGTTAACTCCTATACAGTAGTTATTGTCATTTTCTACAAAAATCTTGCGTAATGTGTAATGCTTGGAGTATGTGTTGTGAATGATTTTCAGCCACTGCAACACCAGAATTTAGCTCAGTATCATCAAGACTGGCTGAATTATAATAATTTTTGTGTCATTTATAGTCAGTGGGGTGTAGTGGTCATCTTGATACGGGTTGTTGATCTCCAGCGGGGTCCTGCGAATGCATTAAACACAAAATCCATCTGTTCCTCAAACTAACATCAGGAAAAAAACCTACGTTTCCCCCCGCCGTGTCCGTGTGAATAGGGCCTAAAAGCGTCATGTCATGAATGATGTCACTATTTCAGCTCTCTGCTTCCGGTTGCACTCTTGGCCACGCCCACTTCTCCGCTCTGCACGGAGATCAGCCGATCAGCTGCAGGAGGAAGCTTCCCCCACGGCAATGGTCTGCACACAGGTGCTAAATAGTTTGACGTAATTCATTTTTAATAAAAATGTCACGCCGATCGTGCGGCTCATCCATCAGTCAGCCAATTGTGCGTCATGTCCAATATTATTATTGAAAAACTGCGATAGAGCGAGTCCACGCAAAACGGACCGCGAAGTAACGAGGGACTACTTTAGGCGAGGTCAAAACAACCTCTGCTTTGCAGCTGAGGCCTTGAAAGTTTATCAGGTGCACAGGCTCCATGCTCCTGCAGGCTCCACAGCGCTAATTCACACACGGTTCTACACTAACTTAACATTAGTAGGTGATAACATCCGTGACCTTTACCTTGACAAGGCGCACATCCATTTATTACTTTCTGAGCATTTCACTAAAATCCATCCAATGTTTCTTAAATTGTTTTGCAAACCGACACACATGACATGAGCATGTAGAAATAAACACACTAGTTCACTGACTAAACGCTACAGAAGCACCAGCACCTCCAGACTGTCTCTGTCTGATGAAACCACTCCTCCCACTTTACTGCCTCAACTTGTCTGTGTGGCCATGGACACATTCCTTAGCCTGAAGCAAAGCAGTGCATTCCTCACTGAAACAAAGATAAATACAAGGCACGCACCAGTAGTTTATTTTTTATTGTTGTGTAGAGTTGTCAACTAAATGCTACAGGATCATCTAAAGCACACTCTTCTGATGTTTGACCACCTCAAACATCTCTTCCTGCTTTCCAGCCAATGTGGACTCAGTTCAACGCATCATAACCATTTTTGGGTGTGAAAAAAAAAACCAGCTGTGACAAGCTCAGACACAGGGAACGACAGTTTCACACCCTGCTGGACTTCCTCATGTAGCTGGCTCCAAACGATCCAGACGGATCGTTGCAGTTTGAAAACAATCATCACCTGAATCAGTTTTGCACAACATGTTTGATGCAGACGCCACAGATGAAGACAGTGGAAGAGACGCACAACTGTAACAGCTGCAGTAACAAGCATGGTAGACACTGACACGCTGGACATCTGACTTACCCCTGTCCCGTTGTCACAGACCACCACCTTCCTCCCCTGGCTGTCCATGCTCTAACCAGCGTTGCTCAAATTCTCACTCCCACCTGCCTGAACAGGAGTCACACTAACCAGTGAGAAAAATGAGATTAGTGCACATGAGCTCAGCAGGGATGGCAGCAGACAGGTAGGAAGAAGACTTCTTGCTGCTGCTCCACTTTAAAGTGGGGGTGGGATTATGAAAGGTGCAAACGCCCATGGGGGTCAGGGAGGAAGTATTTACAAGTACCAGTAAACGCTTACTCTGAGGAGTTTAAACTGATTGTGTGAATGTTTAAGAAGCATTCACACTATTGTGATCCTTTTTTTTCTGTATGTTTTTCGGCATCTTTATCGTTGCACAATTTTTGTGCTGTTTCAACAAATCATATTTCAGAAATGTTCAGCTTGTTCAGGAGAAGAGTGCTGTGACTTTTGGTATTGGTGCAACTTTAGATTTTTGACAAATTGAGCCTTTCCTACCACCTTTTTCCCCTCATAGGTTCACATTTTCTTCTGGTTCAGCTTCTTTGTGCAAATATAAACTTTTTTTCAGCTACTTTCAGCTAATTTCAGCTGTTTTTTGCTCTTTTAAGGGTCTTTTTGCCAACTACAACATTTTTGTGCTTCTTCTAATTTCTTTCTGCTAATTTCAGCTTATGTTCCTTTCAGCTTATTGAAGCAAGTTTCAGTTTTTTCGACTATTTCAGCTACGATTTAGCTGTTTTTCTGCTAATTTTGGCTTTTTCAGCTAATTTTACTTTTGTTGCACTTATTTCAACTTTTTCAGCCTAATTCAGCAAAAATGTGCTCTCTCCACTTCTTTCTGGTAATTTGGGCTTCTTTCAGCCTTTTTAACTACCTTTCTGTTTTTTGTTTGTTTGTTTGTTTGTTTTGTTTTGTTTTTTGTTGTTGTTGTTTTGCTCTTTTCCGCCTTTTTTAATTCCAGATAATTTCCACTTTTTGTGCAAATTTTTGCTTTTTTTCAGCCCAACTGAGCAAACATGCTCTTTCTGCTGTTTATGCTAATTTAAGCTTTTTCTGACCTTTCAGTTAGCTTTTTGGCATACAGTACAGGTATTTTAGCTTATTTCACCTGTTTTCAGATAAATTCACATTTTTCATGGTGATTTCTGCTACTTTCACCTAGTTAAAACATATCTGTTAATTTCAACTTGTTATGCTCCTTTCAGCTTATTTCTGCTAGTTTCAGTTATTTCAGCTACTATTTAGCAGGTTTAAAGCTAACATTAGCTTTTTTAGCTAATTCCACATTTTTTTGCGCTCAATTCAACTTTTTTGTTCTTTCTGCTTTCTCCTGCTGATTTACGCTTCTCCAGCTGTGATGAACTGAACAGCTGTGGTTTTTAACTTCAAATGTAGTTAGGGTTAAGTCCTTTGTGTCTCAAAACAAAGTCTACATTCAAATGAAGATAAGAAAATCACAGTAAAGATCGATCTTGATTGTGTAACAAGTAAGTTTGACGCGTTGACGAGTTATATAAGCATGGTGGTGACTTGTTGAGGTCAAATGTTTGACCTTGATGCCTTCAGTATGTTCTTCAGTGTGAACTAGTTCAGAGCCAGATGTGCTATATGGTTGTTTGAAGGGACGTTCGCTGCAAAGAGAGGTTCCATTTTGAACAGCAGTGACATCATCACGTATGGCCGTACGTAGTGACGTGCACCACACGGGACGATGTACATCGTCAGGGCCGTACGTGTCTTGTCAAGCAGGGAACCCCCTCCCCTCCTGAGGTGCTGCTGTCTTCCTGCCTTGGTCTCAGTGAAAAATAAAGAAGTGTTTGTTTCTGCATTTGAGGAGAAAAACATGAAAAAATTATGAAGATGAAAAAAATCAATCTAGGAACAGCTCTTTACCGTCTGCAACTCTGTTCCTATCGCTCGTTGTTAAGAGCCGTTCAAAAGATGTGGATCGTTCACAAACGTTACATCTCTGAGGTCTATTAAAGTTTGTGACAGAGTTTGGTTTGAGGTCTGTCTTAACTGACCTTTTTCCACGGCAGCAATTTTAAAATGAAGTTACACACACAGATGTTGCCACTGACATTAATGAGACTGCTGTTCTAAACTTAAATTAGTGATGCTTTACTTTCTTTGTGCTGCCACTGACATGTTAATTATCTCATGTGTGACAGTTTGCCAATTTAAGAAAATATCGTAAATCGTATTTATAGAAAAGGATGAAATTCAGAAAACCATTAAAAAGTGATGTTAGGACATTCAATGAAGTAAAATACAACATTTTCTAATGTGGTGAGACTAGAAGGCATTTTGTGTGTCACCTTTCTTTGTTCATCATCTTTCATTTAGTTCCAGTTAAGGCAAGTGGAAACATTTCACTCTGACGGCAATCTTTCTTATTTATCTTCATCATGATCTCAGGTGATTAAATCTGAGCATCAACACGTCCAGACTGGACCATTGCAGTGGTTCATCTGGGAGTCCAAATGCTTCTTTAGGAAGTCTTCAGTTAATACAAAATGCTGCTGCTACAAGAAGTCCTTCAGATGAAGGGCGAAACATCTCAGCAAAAAAAGAAACCATCCAGATGACCTGACTGAACATTGTTGGATTATTACCTGGATTATTGAGCATGAAGTTTGGTGCTACTGCCACAGTCTGAACTGGATTTACTGGGAGAGATCACGTCTCTCCCGTCTTAGCTTCTCTCCACTGGCTCCCTGTCAAATTCATAACTGAATTCAAAATCTTACTTCTAACCTACAAAGCCATCAACAACCTAGCTCCATCTTATATTGGAGATCTTATTGTTCCATATTTTGCTAACAGAGCACTTCACTCTCAGACTGCAGGTTTACTTGTGGTTCCTAGAGTT